>JARJDS010033186.1:0-40857 GCA_030264155.1 Atheta pasadenae | reverse complement strand
GGTTAGGAGAAAGGCGTTGGCGTTATAAATCACCGGATGTGATACACGCGAAAAAAAGGCACAAGGAACCTGTCAGATTATTTTACTTTCAGGGGTTTGATGTTTGGGGTTTTGGTTTTCGTTTCATAGAATCAAAGTTGACACAATACAGTCTGTGAAATTGCAAAAAATCATCAAACAAGTTCAAAATTTAAGCCTCAAACAAGTAAATTAATTTAATATTACAAGATTTTTCTGGTAATTCTTATTTTAACCGTCATCGAGGTTAACAAACGATGATTTACTTTTTATAAACTTTAAAAGTTTATTAATAATTCTTGAAAAAACATTTCAATTTTTTTAAAAATTGATACCAAATTTTTGTGTTACAATTTTTTTTTATAAAATTTGCATCAGTCATTTTATTTATCTAAAATTTTGTATAAGTACTTTTAATTAGTTATACTATCACTTTATAAAAAGAAATTAAAAAAATTGTTATTAGTTTTTTCTCAAATTGATACCAAAATTGAAGTTAAAATGTTCATATAAATTGTTTTTAAGGTTTGTTACGAGTTACAATTTTTTAAATAAAATTTGTATCTGTTGGTATTTTTATCTAAATGTTTGCATAAGTACTTTTAATTAGATACACTATCATTTTATAAAAAGAAATTTGAAAAAATCTTTTTAGTTTTATTTAAAATTGATATCAAAGTTGAGGTTCTAAAATTTTGATATAAAAAGTTTTTAAACTTTGTTTTACGCTACAATTTGTTGAATAAAACTTATATCAATCATTATTTGTACTTCAAATTTTTTTAAATGATTTTTACTTATATACATTATATATTCCTGAAAAAAAATTACAAAAAACTTTATTAGTCCTTTGTCAAACTAATCCCAAAGTTGTCTGGTGTTAATGCCTGAACAAAACTTAAAAATTAACGACACAAAAATGTTTGGTAAGGGTAAAACTTTGGTTTTTGGTTGTAGGTTTTGGTTTGAGTTTGGGTAACCTCACAGCGTGCGTTTAACCAAATCTGTGTACATGAACGCGGTGCTCGTTGATGTGAATGTTTTATGTTTTATTTATACCCATATGAAGACGTTAGCTAGATTGAAGTCGTTAACATTCGACCCTCGTCTATTTATGCTTATTGTTATTGCCGCGTTTCTATTATTAGAGAGGGGAAACATGTGTGAAAATACTGCATCTTCATCTTTGTTTGGCCCTCATCACCAACTAACCAACTAAAGCCCGCTTTGATTTAGATCTCAACAATTGTTGATTGAAATTTTTATTTTCGTGTAACTTCACGTCATTTCGTTGCATAAACTCAACACTCAACTTACTTAAAAACGTAGTTATTTAATAGAACATTTTTGCTGAGTTTTTTCATGAAATTGCAGCGTTCTATTTGTTTATACTCAAGCGAGAGAGATTAGCGCAATGTTTCAAAAACCAGATGTGTAACACCATTAAAATCCAACGTGCAGCATTAAATCGCATATCATGATAAACACGTGATGTCTTTTGGGCGCAAAACGCCGAAAAATAGATTTATGTGTTTGTATACATCGTTTTATGCACGCATAGTTTGTATACACAGAGGCGTTTTCCAACACTCCAACATTCAAAACGGCATTGAAACGGAGAGTCCAAGAATCATTTCCCGGTATGCTATTTTTCGTCTTCTGCGTTGATGCCGCGGCATCATTGAATGAATAAAACCAACTTTTTGGTCTCTCGCAGCGCGAGTATTTACGCTTTCTTGGTCATTCTTGCATCGTGATAAATGTTTCACAGCGCGTTCGAAGACGTCTTAATAATAATCGTTTGAAAGCGGACGCCTTCTTTTCGTTTGTGTGGAGTACCGTCGCATTGTCATCGGCTGTCAACTCTTAAATAAATATTTGGGGAAAAGGCGATAATAAATCTCATTACGTTTTTGCGGTTCGATTCACACACGACCATTACATGCAGCTTAAACTGTTTGAAAGTCACAAAAGCGAATGTTACACTGTTACACAACGTGCGAGAATACAAATATCAATGAAAAATGGTAACGAGCATTCAAGCGGACGTTGGGAATTTGGTGAACAAGGTAAACAACTGAACAGCGGGGAAAGAAGTCGAAAATATTGAAAAATAGAGCATTGAATTCGTGAATAGACATTTCTGCAAGTGCAGATATTCAATTTTTGGGTCTAAATCAGGTATCAACACTTCTTTAATTACATTTCAAAGTATGAGAGCAATTGTAACCTTCGGGGGCGGTTGCATCACTCAAAAAAGGAACATTTCTTCGAGGAATTTTTATGACAAAAATGTTTGTAATTTTGTAATTTTTAAATTAAAAATCAAGTACCACATTTTTGACAATGGTTTTATTGCGTCGTTTTGCAATTAGTAGGCTCGTTATTCTCGGGGGTGGTTATAACTGTGACTGTAGTAGCAGTAACAGCAGCAGAAGCAATTTCTCTTGTTTGGTCAGCAAAAAAATTCCACTTCAGTTTGTCCACTTTGATTTCAGCGGGTGTTTATTATACGAATAATAAACCCCCGGCTTGCCGTCCCCGCCACCACTGCCGCTAATTCCCGCGCCTATGTATGGCTGTGTGCGCGTAACTCGTGACGTGCAGTTGACGGAGCACAACATGCGATTATATGCGCCCCGGACGCGACCCTGATTCTTCCGTCTCGTTTCAACGCGTTGGGCATGTGTTATTCGGGTACGTGTCGGTTGGCGGTGTGGCGGCGCGGCGTCCCGCATGGCATGCCTATGTGGGATGAGACAACTCTACCCAGGATTCAAAATCCAGGATCGGACTTTAGTGAAAATTTGATCATATGGATTGAAAAATTTCTGTTAAAGCTTTGAATTGTTAAGATCCGGTACTGGATAACCACCGGTAGTGTTTGCGCGTCTGTACATGGCGGGTTCAGGGCTGGTCGAGGGCGGCTTCGGCGTGTCGACGGCGAGCCGCGCTTTTCGGGCGGCGGTCTCGGTGGGCCGCGTTTTCGCTCGACGATTTTCCGACTCGCTCTGTTTTACAACCGCATCGACACCGAGCGGGCGGCAGCGTACAGACACAGGCGAGGGCGGCGGACGTGTATGCCTAGCGGATTTGCCGTATGCGGCGCTGGTAATTAGGCTCTTTGAGCGCGCGTCACAATCGCCCTAATCGCTAATCAACTTACCTGCCTGTCCCAATCAGTACACGGTAAATATTGGTGTGTCCTTCGGACACACGAACAAGTCTTTCACATTCGCTGCGATAATGAATCGATTTTTTTCAAAATAAAATAACTGGACCAAAAATTTTCAATTTTAAAATTCACATAATTACAAAAAATAGCATTTTTTTATTAATCATTTTTATTGATTTGTTTTTTTACAAGTTGCAAATCTTGGAATGGGTAGATTTTTTTGTTGGATGTTTGGTGCTGAAAAAAATTTGAAGGGTGCCAACAAGTCGCCTTTTGTTCCCCCATTTATGAAATATCAAAATTCGAACGCGTGAGCACCTCTTGTCGCGCCAACTTCGCAGCGTTCGAAAATCACAATATTTTCGGTCTCCTGTTGTTCCGTTTTGATACTTGTGCAGCGAGTCGTGACGACATAAAAAGGGCTCGAATAAACATGCTCGCACGATGCGCACGTAATATACGAGCGCGGCGCGCCATGCAGCGCACTCGTAAATCGGTTTCGAATAGGTGCCCACGGCGTGCCCTCCGAAAACCTCTCTCGCATCGAGCTACCGACAGCCCTCTCGACATTAATCATAACCGTAGTCGGGTAGTTTTCGCGAGCCGCACATCTGTTGTGTCCTACCGAAAATGAACCGATCGCTACTTTTTAACACCTTAGGGTACTCCACCTCTTTTCGGGACTCCGATTTTCGCAGTTGAACAGTTGAGCACTCAATCTGATTCAAAAAGTTTAACTCTGCCTTACTGATCAACACCCTATTTAATATCTGTTGAGAAATTGTTATATTTGGTAGGACCTTGTTAGCTTTAGATAACCTTTGAGTGGATCAAAAAGGGTTTTGTTCAATTTTTTTAATTTAGCAACCAAATATTGAAGGCTTGATTGCGGGGACTTTGGAGGAAATGCTAGTTTTGATTTTTTGTCGTAATTTCTACTAGAAAAAAGCAATTTCAGACTGTCGCATCTCGTAGATCGTAATTGTTTGAATCTGAGCATGGAAACCAAAAGGCTCGATCAACTGCTCGCGCAGTCACGCTGCCACCCCATAGCGTTGTTTGTCGCTTGCCTAGTTGGCAGTCGCCAACGGTGACAAGAGGACGCCGGGACGTGTGTAGGGAACGCACATGCGACGAGATGCACAAAGGACTCGCTGGTCCATGAAATTCGATGAAATGTGACGCCCCATGTATATGCTCAATTCGCGTGTGCGTCCCCATACTGGTTGTCGCAAACGTTCTTCGCCGCACGCTGCTGCTTAACACAGCGTCGCGACGCTACCAAAAGTGACGACATCGTTAGCAACAAAATTCATAACCACCCCAACACCCAAAACCCACCAAGCATGCCAAAATTTCAGTGAGCTTTCGGCTACTCGGTTTCAGTTTCAGAATCGCCTGTTATGCGAGTGGCAATAAAATCACTGTGTGCGCTCCTCCGGCAACGGCGGCTACACGGCGGTGATTGTCGAGCCGAGCGTCGAAAACGGACGGCGCACGGGAGCGGCCGAGCGACACCTCCCGCCGTGACGTAAGGGGGCGGCTGGGCGCCGTGCCCTGCATGCAGCGCGGAACTAATCAACGTTTACACTCGGCGTGCTTGTGCGCGGCAACGAAACTCGAAATCAATCCTAATTAGTTAACCAACTAACTGGCTGCCAACTAATTATACGCTGATGAAAAATCTACATTCACATACGTGCACTCCTAACGGCACGTTGTGCAACAAATTAGTCGATTGATAATCACCAATCAGCACACGGCCCGGCATGGCGTGTTTCTGTTTCGCATTCATGTGAAACATGCATTAATACATCCCCAGTTGTATTGCTAAGTTACCATGTTGGTTCTATCGTGCATTAAATTGGAGTTTATTGAGTTTTAAGCGTAAGCAGAGCTTTGAATTGATATGATACACTGGTTTGACGTTTGACATTTACTTGACCTGGAAACGTGCATGAAACAAAGAAAAATTCAGAAAAATTACGATAATCGCATGCATGATTTGAGTTCTTGACTTAAGTTCAGCAAAGGGAGGTTTGAAAGAAAACTACTACAATACCGCGCCACATAATTTATAATAAAATTTATTTATTTATTGTACTAGTCAAAAATCTTATTTCTCTTATTTCTGTGGATCAATAATGTTAATTACTTTCATCTGTACAAAAATACGCTATAAAAATTCTTCAATTCTTATCATGCCTAAACATTACTTAGCCTATATTTTGTTTATAATTGTATGTCGTCCACAAATTCGCCACAATACTTTCACATCCTTCTGCTATCACAATTGCAGTACTAAATATACCTCTAATATATAGAATACCTTTCTGATGTATATAATAAATAAATTACACTTTGAATTTACAATTTACAAAATTATGTACAAATATTTACACATTTATCCTAGGGCCTAGGGGACACATCCACATATTGCAGCTTAAAACACAAACGTCGCACACAAGCCTAATATGGCCGCCACACTGGTTTTGTTGCGTTGGCGGGTTGAATCTTCGTCGATGGTGACTTGTGGCCTTGTGTGATAGGGCTAGCTTTGCGCGTGCTGGGAGCTTTCAATTCGCATTTGACGCGAACGGGCTCTTCAGCAACTGTTGTCGAGTCGGGCGCTGGTTGAACTTGCACTTCCTGCAGCGCTTGGCTGGCGAGTTTGATGGGTTGGAAAGCAGATTTGACCACATCGATGTCTTCTTCTTCATCATCAGAGTGCTCGGAGTTGGAGTGGTCCATTGTGGAGTTGATTCGTGGACTAATACTTTCGGCTTTACTCATTGGTGATAACCGAACTGATAGTTGTTCGATGGGTGATGGTACCAATGGTGGTGAGATGTGGAATTGATGGTTTGGTTGGCTTGGTTGTGGGATGTTAGGAAGGAAAGATGAAGGTGGGTGGAAAACTGGTGCTGCGGTAGGCATGTAGAAATCGGCAGCAGCTTGAGCTGGTGTAGGAAGCGATGCAGGCATTGGGGGTTTGACCAGATTTTGATGGAGTTGTTGGCCGCGGTTGCGGAAGTAGTCCGGGAGAGCGTAGGACATATACGCGGCATCAAACCATGATGGGTTGAGCAGGAACGGGTTGAAGTTACCGGGCATGCCAGGAAGACCATAGCCAGGGTATCCAAATGCTTTAAAGAAAAAGATAATATTTAGTAAACATGTCAAATTTTGTTGAGATATTCGTTTTGTTTTGTTGTTAAAAAGAAATGGTAACTTACTTGATTTAGTTCTGGGTTCTCTTGGTCCATCAACGGTGACTTTAATGGCTTTTGTGTAGGTAGCAACTTGATACGGTAAGGAGCTGATAACGATGGTAACGGAGAATGATTTGCCGCGACCGCTGCGACCCACAAAACGCAAGTCGTTGAATTTGGCCACTTGGTTCTTCATGACGGCGGTGCAGTTCCTGAGCTCGGCGCAGAAGTTCTCGTCGTTGCCGGCTTTTAAAGTGACAACGGTTCCATCGGAGATGTCGTCCAATGCAACCACTTTGAAAGCGATTGGTAAACTTTTGTTTGAGCGCCAATGCGTCGGCAGGACACTGCACAGAATTGATGGGCTACCGGTTTGCACCAGTTCACCGTGGTACTCCTGAAGAGCTTCTTGCATTTGTTGGTACATATCCGAAAACTTGGGTGCTGGTAAATGCATTGCACTGTGTGTTATGTTGTTGTTGATGAGCGAAAACGTTAAAACGCGGCTGTTCTTCGTGCACTTCCTCACAGCACCGAAGTTACAAGTTGTTTGAATTCAAATCACTTTGCGGCGTGCGTTTTAAGAAAACTCCGCGCCACCACTACCGCTGCGAGTCGTAATCCAATAGAAGCGAGCGTTGACGAAGTTGGTCGAGCGCTTTTCCTCTCTGCGTCGTATACGCGATTCTGAAGTACAAACTGAGTTTTTCCTAAAGTCCTTTGGCGATGTGTGTTTTGCGCTTTTGGACTTGGAACTTTTTACGTCCGCACTCTACGATACTTCGAGGTGAACTGTTGGAAACTTTTTCGTTCTGGTCAATATCTACTCAACGCCGACAGACGCACACACACCCCCGCCTAAATGCCCCCCCTGTGTCAAGAAGGGTAGTTTTTATGGGGCACATAAATAGGTATGAAAAGAGAGGACTGATTTGTCGCTTAATAATGAGCCGGGGTTGGCTTGGGGTGTCATGTGTTAGAACGAGACGCCGCATCCCCCACCTCTTGCCACACAGCGTGCGAGCGTGGAGCGTTTTTATAAAACTATTAAGAGCACACGAGACAGACCGAAAAGACAAGGATGGTGCATGGGAAACGAGGGGTGCAAAGTTAGCCGAGTTGAGCAAGCGAGAGCGCATAGAGTTGGGGTGGTTAATCTTGAAAAGAGTAAAAAATCCCGGCATACACGTTGGTTGAATACAGACGGAGTACCCTGGCGGCGGCGGCGAGGGAGACGGGCACACGCTAGTCCGCCGGCGGCAAGCGCGCGGCGCGGTTGCGGCGAAAGATGGAAAATCGGATTTTTTCACGCGTCGGATAGAGACCGACACGACGGCCAATCCAGTGGCGGTTTTTGAGGGCCCCGCGCGGTTTGGTCCCACCCCTGACATGCCGCACGCCAAAACCATGCCCTATTTCACCGCGCCGCACAGCGCGCTCCCTTCCAACGTGCGTTTCTTAGCGCGAATACGAAAGACGCAAACCGCAAGCACACCGCGCGAAATGGAAAACCGCTTTAATTTTATAGCGGCTGCTGTCGCAGCGCGCAGAAGCGACCGCCGCCACACAGGAGAGGACACTGGACGCATCAAATGAGAGGCGGCAAAAATGAGCATACACTTCTAGCTCGACTGCATTTAGTCGTACTTTGTTCCTTGTACCTGTTGGGAGTTGGAAGCGATCCAAATCTGACCCGATTTTCGAGTTCTGCAAAGTTTCAAACTTCAAAGTCATTTTCCCGTTTTGTTTCACGCCGCATGTTGCAAACTGTTTCATTTAATAAGCGCCTAACGCACCCTTCGCTGCGACAGGCGACGTGCGCCCGCAATGATTCATAACTTTTTTTGTATACCAGCGCAATACGCGAATAATTGAATAAAAATAAAAAGCACGATGACATAGGCGGTTCAAAGGTCGGACCAAACGTTCTTAATAACGATGGTAATTTTATGCTCCCGGACGGCGGCGCGCAAATGAACCCAAACGCGGGGTGCGCGTAACACGTGTTCCGAACATTTCGGGATGTGCCACCCCTCGAACTACACGGCTCGTTCGCACTCGTTTCGACGCGGCGTGGCGCTCGATGCCTGAAAAAAGCGCCGCGAAACAAATTGCCCTAATGCACGCACATGTTTTTTATGTTTTCATAAATGATCGACTCGAAAACGAGAGCCATTGCGTCCGTCATCAATGCCACCCTACGCCAAACCGATATGAAACAAGATCGATTCATTTTGTTGGCTGCAATATGATCTGCAAATTAGATTTGCAAAGTCAACACAACAAAGTAACGTGCCGGCGCGCCAACGCGCAGACATGGCGAAGTCATTTCTTATTTACGTCTTGGGTTGATTAAGATGAAGAAGCGGTAATGCTCCAGGGACGTTTGACACGTTTCGGGCAGTAATTAACTATGCGCCAAGTCAAAATCGTGCCAAACATCCCAGGACTGCACTTGCGCGGCAAGATCTCCTGTCTTCTGGAATTTGTAGCGTCTCAACTGGCTGAAGATAGTTCAACATCGGTTGACGACTTTCCCAATTCGTTGTTTCCAACTTCTCTACTACTCGCTCGATGTATGCACAACTAAGTATAGGTTTAAGTTTGCCGTTTGAGAAATTTACGGCGTATGTATATTTAATACAGGAATGTGTGCGACGCGACTGCTGTGCTTCCGAAATTCTGCGATTATAAATACTGAATGTTCCCCCAAACTTGACAAAACTTAAGTTGTTGAAATACAACATTTTAGAACGACAGCCAGTGGGAACTTGTAGCAAACTAGCAGGAACAGAAGCAAAAGCAGTTCAAGCAGAACTAGCGAAATGGGTGGCGCGTTACTGGATTAACTATGTTTTATAACGCTCAAACACTAAACATCCGAAAGATTCCAAACGTGTGTGATCAACTAAAATCCAGTAAATCTCTGCAAAGGAGCACTAAAAGTAACGCGCGTACACCATTCGTTTTCCTCGCTTTCCTACCGAAGAAACCGAAAAGTAGACAACTAGAAAACTTCCGACGATTTACCGCCGCTGAAAGCTCTAATTTGTTGGCAAAGATTAGTAGCAAACGCAAACCAGTAGCCTGAAAGAAATTCCGCGGTGTGGCCCTCCGGCACGTTTATTATGTGGAAAAGCAAACATTTTAAGAACTTAACTTAAACTCAAGTAAAATAAAATTACAAAAATAAACCAACATTACGAATTACGCGCATTTGACTTTCAAACAAACTAAAATATGTTTTTGTTGAAATTTAACATACACAAAGTCAACTTTGCGATTTTTTTACCAACAAACTATAAAATAAATTGTATATATCTTTATACTATGTGATAAAGGGGTTAATAAACTACATAAATTTAAATTTTCATTTAATTTAGTGAAAAAATGACGACGTTAAAAATAATTTACTAAAACGTCTTTTTGCAGGAATTTATATTAAATACTTTACTTCTAATCAGTTTTGCTGTAATTTTTGGGTGTGTGCCCTTTGGCACGTTCATTATGTAGAAAAACAAACATGTTAGGAACTTAACTAAAGCTTAAGTAAACTGAAATCGCAAAAATAAACTAACAGAACGAATTACACGCATTCAAAATTTTCGGACGTTCAAACAAAACTACTTTGCAACGTTTGGTTTGCTTAGAATGGTAATACTTCTAATGCTGAAACGTAAAATATAATTGCATTACAAGAAAATCAAAATGTGTATAGGTTTCGAGTACTTGTTTGGTAAAATACAAAGACTGAGGTCCAAGAAACAAATCTTTTTGTTGTTTTGTGTTCTGAGCTATTTCGTTTTGTGCCCGAATCGAAAATCTCTTTATTTTCGGTTTGCTTCTTTAGGCTTTTGGTAAATCTGTAGCAATCCTTCTTAAATCTCCGATTGGAGATAACCCGATGTTCAGATGCAAAAGATGAGTATGAGTATCAGGATTACTTTGATCTGTAGGTAAATATGTATTTCTGTGTTTGCTCTAAAAATTCGAGTACTAGTGAGGATATACATTTTTTATGAAATATGTTAATAAATTTTGAAACCAAAAAAATCTAAATAATTTTACCATTGTTATTTTATTGATAAAATATTTCCGATACAAATTTTTCATTAAAATAATGCATGATGCGTTTCGCAAAATATTCAAACCGGAGTTCGTGTATTTATTAAAACGTAAAAAATCCTGGCAGACTCTTAACGCGCCAGCAATTCCGCACAATGCACGATAGAAAAAGTGCACGGAAGCATCCGCGAACCGGAAATGCATCCATTGTCTCGTCAACATTATGCATTTCGCGTGCGTTTTGTATTTTCTGCGAGCGCACATTCGCATTCTATTTCCATTCTTTCGACGCGTCCCGATGTTTCCATTCAACCGCCTTCCCCCGTTATCGCCGTCTCGCTGCATCCGCGCGTTTGCATACATTAGGACATTAGGAAAATTGCGCTTGTCGTTTATTCTTTCTCTCGCGCCCTTTTGCTTCAACGCAACGACTGTTTTGTTCTTTACATTCGCGTCCTGTTCTCGTACGGCGTTGGCGCTGTCCATGCGTGAGAACTGCAAAGAAAAAATACGTGTAAAAACCGGAAAAGTCGAGTAAAAGTTGAAAACAATCAGCGTATGGTGCGGCGCAGCGCTGTGGAACTTTCTGACTTCCCGCACGGTGTTTAGCAGGACGATTCTTAGCGCGCTCTTTTGTCGAAATTTATTGCCGACGCGTTTCCTTTACCGTCGCGCGCGCTTTTTCCATGTGGCTGGATAAAGTCGGATCGGTATCGCGGCGGGAAGGAAGTCGCTTGCACATTTTTATGTCTTTCGTGCAAGAGTCGCGGATTGAAATTCGCTCTGGAAAGCAGTGCAGAAAGTGGAAGTCGGAGTACGAGGGAATAATATTGTTCTAACTACTCCTGCTCGAAGCTGCCACCACAATCTGGACCGGAATCCACCGCCTCATACAAAGGGTTTGTGTAAGTTTGTAACACACACATTCCAGTTTATCTGCGTTGAGAATGCCGCAGTAGAAACGCTTGGTGGAAGCGATAGGAAAGTAAAGACATAATAAAACTTCCCCGATCGCGATCGTCGGCGAGCGCAGCAAACTACGACTGCCGGTGGCGGCGCAAGCAACGACGGTGGCGGCGAGACTCCCGATTGAAACTATGCGCCGCTCGTATAAATGCGCACATAACGTCGGTGGTATTGGTTGAATCAGCGGCATCTGAAGCGCCTTCGGTCGCAAAAACCGAACGATTTCTGGTAAGCCAAAATCCAGGATCAAGATAAACCGAGGATATATAACGACTTCGTTGAGAATATATGATAGAGATTTCGGCCAGAAACGACGATTCTTTCACGCCGCGCCGCTCCCAGAGAGATTTAGATACCATAACGTCGAAACTACTTTTGTATACACACATAACATTCGAACTCGTTACGAGTACATAATATCATCGATAAATTTTACCAAATTTTGCTCAAAACTTAAAATTAAAAACTTAAAACTTTCAATTTTAAATAAAAACAAACACAGACTGTAAACCGCAAAATTCAAGAGGAAAAACCGGCTAAAACTTATACTCGTCAGTTAATAGAATTGTAATAGAATTACAAGTTAAGCCGGCGGCTTTCAATTAAAGTCCCTTTTCGGCTAAGAAAGTTTTGATAAATATTATGGATAATAAATCGATAAAATCAGCCGTGCGGTGTGGACGTTAGCCGCTGAGTTATTGAAGTTTTCCCATAAACTGCGATGTTTTGACTCGGTTGACTTGGAATGTATTTAAATTTGCCAAACAGCGAGGCGTTCTCGAAGGGATTAGGTTTTGTACGTTGGGTAAATTTGCGATTGGGTGTCATCGCGTTCATCGTCACCGTCAACGCAACTCCCCGGTAATTCTTACAGCGTCTAAAGCCCTCAAAGCAAAACTCCTTCTTCTTAGGGAGATTAAGTATCATTAACACGTCTAATCCGTTTGTTGTGCTTCTGTTCGGCATTGTACCGAACTGTCGCCCTTGGCAAAAACGACAACTTTTTAAGTTTTCGAATGAAAGGGTTGAGGATTGGGTAACATATGCGCAAACGTAACAAAATGAATTAGAACATAGACTATATGTTGTGTTGCTTCAAAGATTTATAGCCGTTCCTCCAATTCTCTAAACGCATATCACAACTCACAACTGCAAGGGACGTTTTTCAATATGCATAAATCATTGAGTGATTTAATAAGCGTTTATTTAAAGCACCAAGCAACGAAAAAGGGTTCATTTTAAGTGACTTAAAGTAAAAGCACTAAATTCCTTAACAGTTCGACAATGTATCTTCCTCTAACATACCGACATGCGTGCTTTCGGGCTTTATTTCAATTTATTCTTCACTACTACTTTGTCGAGTCGTTGAGATGAAGGGACTGTAACATTCTGAAACATCTCAAGCATCTAACAACGTGTAAGCAGCTAATCTTTTAAATTTTAGCTTTCCGTTTGTGTCGACAATAAATTCAGTTTGACAAAGTGTGCTTTGCGCTCTCGAGTACACTCACTTGCGCAAGATTCAATCGTCGATCGTCTTGTAATGTTTGTTGTTCTGTTGTTAAGTGTATGTTATGGGAGTCACTCCTCCTCGCCTTTCAGGGCAAGTCTAGGGCGCTGGCATTGTGTCGCCGGTTCAGGACGCTTACGGGCCGTTAGCCGATTACAATTATACTGCAAATGTTTATACAACACACGCACGGCAGCGCGGGGTTGAAAAAACGAGGACACTCGAAGCGGCATAATGCGCGCCCATAATGAATAAAAGAACATTTTCGAACGCCAGCGAGTTGGAAACAAATCGCAGAGAATGGCCGCTGCAGCAAATCTTCGGACGCAGCGACAAGAAATCAAAGAATTAAACGACACGACACGATGTGATGCCCGTTTAGGATGCGGAACACTCGTGAACAAGGACGCGATTTGTATGAAAAACCGAGAAATTTATTTCGGTTTGCGTTGTCGGTTTTGCGTGAGAGGGCACGCTCTGGCGATGGTCGTTTGTTTGTCCATCGGAATGAAGCAATGAAGAAAATCGAGCGTGATGAGTGGAGTGGACCAGCGATGTTCATTCATTCTTTACTTTGCAAGTTTTTTCACGACATTCATTCAGACTAATCGAGCGAAATGAAGAAGTCAAAGCGACATGCGTTCATGGCCATAGCAGGGGATTCGAATGGTTTGGTTTTTTATGCGTTAAGGGCGCGGAATAACGCGTGCGTGGTTTCGAATCGATGGACCTAGCACCTGGACTGATTTTCTATTTACGGAATTTCATTCATTTGGAAATGTTTTTTTATCATAAATTTGAAATGTCAACAGTGGCTGCCCAGAAAAACGCAGAACACGCTTACATCTGGTGATAATTTATCATTTATAAGAAAATACATACACAAACAACACTCAAAATTATTTATATTTTGACTAAAACATGACATTCTTAAGAAAAACAACCAAAACGTATAAAGTTACAATAAAAATCGACTTTGATGACATTTAACATAAAAATCCAAGGGTATAATTTAAATATTTTTATCTTACTTAATAAAATGACTAATAAACTATATAATTTTATAATATTATTTGTTTTTATAAAAAAATAACGGCGTGAAAAAGATTTTAGTTCAAAGTGATTTTTTGAAGACATATACACAACATTTTAATTTGGGTCAACTTTGCGGTTGTTGTACAAATAAACCAGTGGATGGATTTTTAAAATCTTGACACTAATTGATAGAAGAACTAATAAACTATGAAAACTAAAAATTTGAATTAATTTCGTAAAAAATTGACGACGTTAAATAGGTTTATACAAAATGTGTATATTGTGATTTAAAAAAAATAAAGTCATCAAAATAAAAGGAGTGTAACAATCCGACAAATCGTTCAATCAAGCAAAGAAATCGCCTCCCTCTCAAAGAAAAGCTCGCAAATAAATAAATCAACTCAAAGTAAATATTGTAACAAGTTTTCCGGTGCCACAGTTCGGGACATAAAAAGCGAGCGGAATAAATAGAAGCAAAGAAAACGAAAAGAAATGTTTGCTCACCGATTCCCAAACATATTTACGTTAACATTATTCAATCTGATTTTTATGTCTTTTTTCATTTGCCACTGAATGGGGCTGCACTATTTGCATTCGTATCGGTATGTGTGTGTTAGTGCATAGAAAAAAAATAGTTACAACTTTTTGCAGCGCGCACGGTAGCCGAGAATAAAAGAGTGGATTGGCCGCAAGCCATTTCCACATCTTCCTCAGGCCAGTGTCATGCGAACGCAATGGAAGCCCTTTTTCGGTTTGTCTCCGGCGGCTTCTGAGGGCGCGTATGATGCCGCCGGTAGGAATCCCTCGCACGACTTTCATTGTGCTCGCGTTCCGTTTGTTCGGTTTGTGCGCTCAACCGACCGCGCGAGGACAATGCGGAGAAACAAACTGTAAGTGTATGCGAAGAGACGAACAAGGGACCTTACGCTGGCAATAAAAATAAAAACGAGAGCGCAATCGGAGTAAGCGGAATAGAATGGACTCCACTCGGGGCGGCGAGCGTGGAGTAAGATAGTTAGCTACTGATTGCAAGCAGGTACAACAAGGATAGGGTATGTGGAGTTGTGGCGGCATTTTAGGGCACCTCCAATTTAGTTTATTGTATTAATAAAACAATATTATGTGCGTAAAATTTTATTGTCGTTCGGTAGATTTTTGCGGTTGCGGCGCTTTTGCTGGCCGCTTTGCGTGCAACAAACGCGGATTATATGGTGCATCAGGAGAGAGTTTGGAAAGTATGCTGATTCTTTTGGTTTGGCTATGAAGTTTAGTGCAGTGAAAGTCGATCCGCTGCCCCAATATTGGCGGCTATAAAAACGCATTGCTGTCTTGTGGCCTGGTTTGGTTTCTTGCATTTTTTATTGACCGCTACAACCCATCAACCACCCTTTTAAATTCATAAAGTTAAACCGCTGCATGTTTATTGAACTTTTATAAAACCGCACTTTACGATCCCCAATCCTCTGATCAAAAATTAAATTTGAAAAAAATGCAGCTCATTGAATACTTCGGAAGCTAATATGGCTTAGTAGGATCATTAAGTATTAACCAATGACCTGAAACAAGAACGTTTTGTGCGTTTGAGTGACACCTTGCGTTCGCACTCGAATTTCGAGTGCGCGTTGGAGTCATTTAGCGTTTCACCTCCCGACAGGAAATGCCCTTTTACGCCGGCACTGCGGGGTGGTTCGTGCTAACCTGCGCTTCCTGTGTTGTTCTCGGCCCATATGCATAATAATTACTTGCCAAACATATCGTTCGCGCCGTGACGCCGACGTGCCACGATACAAACAGTCGAATAATGGAAAAGCTGAGCGTTCAACGCAACGTGTCATGGCGAAGCGGGCGGAAAAATGCGCTCGCCGAGCGTGCAGCGCTGACAAAACGACCGACAAATTCGAGCAATTATTTAGTCATTAATTATGTTAAACTTAGCCGCGCGCTTTGGCCTCGGTGGACTTAACGAACACGAAACAAGCGCTAAACGCTAAATGATTAAGTTGAATACAAATGGTAAACGGAAGTAGGCACACGTTTTTTTCTGGTTTCTTTTATTTTCCATACAAAAAAAACACTCATCGTCAATGAATACTAACCGTGAACACAATATGTTCATCTAATTTTAACAACACGTTTAAAACAATCTGTTTTGAGAAGCCTATTAATCTTATTTTTAAAACCAAATTTTTTTATTCTAAAACGCGTTGTAGCGCGCTAGGGAGCGTTTATTGTTTTTGTTTCACTCCCACTTACGCGCTACGCATCGGCATAATGTGGTTTGACATCCCTGGCAACAATAAGCGCGTAGCGGCGTGCTCCAATCCACGCTCAGTATTTAAGTTTTTGACTATAAGTTTGAATTTAAAAGTTTTCTTAACCGAACAAAATCTTTATTCAATTTTTTGGTTAAGTTTGCACATTTTAAAGGTGTGTTTAAAAAAATCTGCGTTTAGATTGTGGGTTTCCTGTTTTTTTGGTATGATTGTAACCAATGCACCTTTTGGTGTTATTGCTTTAATGCAAAAAGATGTTTAGGGAAATAGGGTAGCATCTTTTGCATTATACCAAGATCATGTCGCGTAGATAAAGACTTGATTGTTTTTCTCCGCCAGTGGTTCCACATCCTCTTCATACCATATTCAGCCCTTTGCCAAAAAGACTTGAGCAAGATGTTTCGAAACTCCTGCTCCAAACCCAAATATATTTGATACTCCGAGGGGAAGATGAAAGCTGATAAATGCGAAGATAAGACACCAGTTTAGTGTAACAATGCGGCAAGTATACTATACCTCACTATGACTAGATACCTTAACTATACAGGGTGTTTACAAAACAAACATTAAATTTAATTTTGTTATTATTAAAAATAGCATTTTTTTTCATATGTTTTGTATTTTATAGGGTTTTTTTTATCACTATTTTGAGGGTAGTTTTGGTAATAAGTAATTTTTAATTGTTTTCTTATTTAAAACGCTTCGTATACGAAATAAATATGTTTCTTGATGACGACGTAGAAGTCAACCGCCTCATGTCGTAGAGCGTCGTAGAATGTCGTAGAGCATATAAATACCCTAGGGTGGTTTGGGTTGTAGCCGCCACGTTCATTGATCACCGCGATCGCGATTGCTAGCGTCGAAAAGCAACCGAATCACGCCCCAGGAGGCAGCGGCGTCGCCACACAACCAGCGCATTATGCATTCCAATGAGGTTCATTATTGGTTCACCAATGCTTTACTATTTTCTCAATAAACTTCCTTTGCTTTGGCGATGTAAAACAAAACAGAAACAGCTGGGACGCATGTGCTTCAACACAATAACTAAAACAATAGTAAGCGTAATTAAAGAATAACCATCAAAGGTGCGCAGTCGTACCAAATAAAAAGAAGGAAGAACATGCACACGAGCCTCATTAAAAACTAATAAATGATGAACGCGGAACGAACGCAAACGAGAGCATGTTTCGACTGTTTCAACTGTTCTAACCATCAACCCTCAACCCTTTTTTAACAGTTTACATTCGTCTAGTTAAAGGCCGACGGAAGAGTCAAGCTGGTTGCGCGGTGTGGCGGTCGGTGGCCATATGCTTGGCCATTTTATGGTTTTCAGTTATTTTTCTGTTTTCCGACTTTTCTGACTCGACAGAATTGAACACTCCACAGAATACAGTAATTAAAATTTGTTACATTTTATTTTTATTTTTCGGTGTTCAATATTGACAAATATATTTCGTTAAATTCATATTTTGTCAATTTGACACTTTTGAAGCAGATTATTAAAGCTGCAAGCTGGGATAAATTCAAATATGTGCGATTTTTGCGCCTGCGGCCCCATGCATTGTGTTCAATATAAATAGAAATAAAATAAAATTAAACTAGAGTGCAGGAAAAACACCAAACAAGGATAATCCAATTAACACCTTTTTCGCATCAGCATCGACACCGCCGTGTGGGCGGCGCTCTGACAGCGCCAGCGTACACACAATCAAACCATCAAACATGAAACGTAAAACTAGATAAAAACGAAAACGAAAAATCAAATATATTGCAGTTTTCAATTGATGTCTACAACCTTCAAGAATTAAATTAAACGTTAATTTGTCGCAAGTTTCAGGTGTTAATGAATGATTGATTGGATTTATATGGAATGCGTTTGATTTTAGTTGAATCTTTTGTTGGAACTATCAGTTTCAAGCATTCTGTGATGCTTTTCACCATTGCGGGATACAAAGCGACTCAAACCAATTTTAACCCCGTGGACTCACACCACTGAATCAAACCGTGTTGGCTACCACGACCCGAAAGCATGCCCAAATCATCCGCGCTCATCCCTGAAATAAAACCTATTCCGCAGCTCCACGCGCCACTGCGTAACCGATGTGCCGCCGCCACCGCCACTATGCATGATTCAATATTTGAATTGTAAACCTTTTTTCTGCGTTTGGCACAAAAAAAAATCTACACCGATAGATCCACAACGAAAAACAAACGTTGATTCAAAATTTGTATTTTTTTGGAATTAATAATCAGTTGAGATATTCAAGTATTTAAAATTAATAACGCCACCCCCGATTCTGGTCGGTAGTGTTGGTAACTAGCAGCTGGAACGAGGTCGAAATAAAACCGAACGAATCGTGTATTTTCCGCGCTTGGCGGCACAAATGCGCGAAACGCTGAAAGCAGATTGACCAAATATGTAAATAAAACCGGGGTAATGTAGGGGGTGGTATCGAAACCGGTGTGTGCGACTAGTATTGGAACAATCTGGACGGTTGTGTGTATTTCGTTTGCTCGCAGTGCTTTTTAACTTCAGTTATGTAATTTTGCATTAATTATTTATTACGTGAGAGTTTCAGTATTTAAATTTATTCTCCCGCAATCAGCATGGCAATAATCATGGGTTTTTCGGGTTCACTGTTCGGAAATGCAGATTGGAGTTCGGATGATTGAAAACGCGTAATACCACAGGCAAGCGTGCGTTGCAACTGCAATTCAAACAAAAATGCAATCACAAATATTTGCAGCTTGATAAATCGATGAACGAAAATAAACTAGATGTTTTGATACTTCATTGCTATTGGCAACGAGTTCGTTAATCGGTTATCATAGATTATTCTGAGTTGCTCAAGAGTTAATTTGGTTTTATTTCTGTTCGATGCGAGTTGTGTGAGGATCGTAGACGAACGATCCTGCGCTCTACTTGTAGCAGGATTGAAACAGCCACTCACTGCAAAGTGCTGCCCCCAGTCTTAGTAGACAAGTCTGTGAACTGACGGTAAAGGGGTGAATTACCCTTACCGTTTTAGTTTATGTTTTGTGCAGAGCTCTTTTTTTCGTTGGAATTGGTGTTTTGGCTTTAAAATTTGTGTTGTTTTGGCAAATGTTAAACATTCGGTATGAATATGAACTGATGGTGGTTTTGTTGTTAAAAAAATAACAGAAAATCTTCTCCATTGCGAGATTGAATGTGCCTGAACCGGAGTACCAAGCAAACACTATTCGCATTTAGTTTGAAAGCGCACGTATAGAAAATAAGCGTTTTGTTTTTTTTCAGCGTTTTCGCGTGGTGAGTCGAAGGGTGGTGGTGGTGGTGGCTCGTGGGCCGTAGGTGGTCGCGCACATTGGACGCGTTATAGGCATTTTAACTGATCCGAGAGGGCATTCATTATTAAGCGGAACATACAATTCCACTAAAAACATCGATAACGACCACGGTCGTGCGCGAAATGTTCGCCGGGCGCAAAAAAAACCGCATTCACGGCGCGCACATTCGCCCAAACCACCCCCGGTGGAGCGTGTACATGTGTGTGATTGTGCGGTCGTGTGGTTGTGTGGGTTCGCGGCGGGCGAGTTGTTTTTCAGCCCGAGCTCGTCGCGCCCGCACGAAAGTAGTGAAAACACGACCACCCTCGACAGCGTCAATATCGGCGATACCGTCGTTACCGTTTTTCGCTCTTTATTTTCGCGTAAAATTTGCCTGATGGGGGTTTTCCAATCAAACGAAAACAAAAACCACCACGCTGATATCAAAGGGTTAAGGTGGAAGTGGAACTATGCGCGGGTGGGACAATTACGCAGATTAAAAACTGAAATGGAAATTTAAATCGTTGAGAAGTAGGGAACGATTGGGTCAATTTGCTGGCTAATATTTGCAGTTTTCATGATGGTAATTTATTGTTTTACTTGGGAAAATTGTGTTTTGAGCCTACGGATTTATTTGTACATAGGGGTTGTTCTATGGGACACATAAACGATAGGAAATTGCATATTTGTCTACCGCCGGTAGAGAAAATCGGGGCCAAAATAAGAATTGAAGGGCGATGGAGCGTGAAACGAAACGAAGAAAAGCTAAAGAATCTGAAAAAACGGCTCGATGACAAAAGCGGGGCGAAAGATTTCCGGAAATTTGGCGGAAATCCCATTTCCCATTGAAACGCTAGCAGAATTTTACTTTTCTACGGAGTCTTAGGATATCGGTCTTACTGTTGTACAAATTATCTCTAATTCAAGCAAATTAGTAGACTGGGAAATAAAGAAAATAGAAATAAAATAAAAACAGAATAGGAAGAAAGAGGGGGGGGGGTAACAAATGAGAATGGAAAAAAGAAAGGATTAGAAGCATAAGAGAGGAGAAAAAAAGCAAATTTTAAGATAAAAAGCTTCTCCTCTTTTGGAACTTTTGTTTTGTAGAATCTATATTTTTATCTGTGATTTTTGGTAGGAAAAAATCCCAGTTGATTTTGTAAACTTCAACAGAGTTTTTCCGCAAAAAAAAGTTTTGGTGCCTTTACGAGTATCTATTATATTTTACTCGGTAACGTGCTGTGCGAGTGTTTCTGTTTCAGTTCCGTGTGGCGTGTGGTGGTTAAACCCCAACACACAACCGCCCCCCGACACACATGCCGACGATGTTTTTGCAAAAGTTGGGTTCGGGAGGCGCGTGAATGTGAGTCGAGCCGTTGGCGGCTGGCGTTGGCATCGCGGGGGGCAACGGGTTTTTCGGTGGAGCGGCGGTGGCGATGGCGGTGCGGTGGCAAGCGTATTCGCGGGGCACCGCGTGTCCCTGCGGCGTATAACTGGCCAGGCCGCTCTCATTAGCGTGTAAAAGTCCGGTTACAGTGCAGTTTTATCATGTGTTTCGCGTCCGCGCGGCTGCTACCCGCTCCCCTGCTCCGCCCTTCGGCCCGCGCCGCAAACGTGGCCACATATATAATCCGCCACCAATGCACGCTCGGACTTTTTCCCGCGTAGCCGCGCCGCCGACCGACGCTCGGCTGCTGCGGGCTTCATTTACACTCTCGCTACGCCGCCACCATCACTGCAGCTATGCCACGGGCAGAGGTTTTTGAACTGGCAAAGCACGCACGGATTAACTGTTTATACAAATATTGTTTTCTGATGTTGTTCGCTGGTTGTGTAGGGCGAATAAATAACTATGAACTGAAAATATGTTCGTTTGTGCATGTGTGCAATGATATGTTATCGATTTTATTTGATATTTTACCCCGTTCGTTTGCACATTTGTTCGCAAGGCTTGCTTTGTTACCAGTACTACCCTGGAGCAAGGGTGCACAAACAACCTGACACAACATGACCCAAAACGCGGATTGACTTTTCAACCAAAATTCAACAAATATTTTCAAATTAGCTTTATCAAAAATGACACAAATGTTATCATCCCCTTTGCAGCTTTGTATTTGGCCCGGGTTCATTTCTG
Organism: Atheta pasadenae; assembly: GCA_030264155.1. Classification (NCBI taxonomy): domain Eukaryota; kingdom Metazoa; phylum Arthropoda; class Insecta; order Coleoptera; family Staphylinidae; genus Atheta; species Atheta pasadenae. The sequence goes on along the minus strand of JARJDS010033186.1, from coordinate 19,163 downwards.
ATGTACTCGTGCTTGTTCCTACTTGTCCTGTTGATAGGTAATTTTAGCATCGTGTGCATTGTTTCTGACTAACAACCCCCGCGTTACCAAGCAGCGAGTAGCACCCTCATGTGGTACTTGCAAACGCAATTCGCTACTTTTAGGATTCGAATTCGTATTTGTACGTGGGTACTGAGAAGTACTGAATAGCCTATACTCTGCAACCAGAGTTGGGAGTTGGGGGTGGTTGGCTGTTAGACCGATTATTACACACACGTCGCGCCGTGCACACATTAATGCACCCGGCACGAGGGTACACGCATATCTGACGCCGAGCGTCGGCATTGGCGGCAATAAGCGACGTGTTCGATGTTCGCCCGATGTTTGAGCCCTTCAATGGAAGCGTTTAATGTAACAGGTGCTACCTACAAGCACAAACGCCACCACTGTTACCATCACCGCCACCCCCTCAATATAATATTTCTAGTTACCATCTACCAGCAACAATTATTTTTCGTTCAAACACAACATTACTCTGTTTCTAATCAATCAGGTTTACACCAAATGGATTTAGGGATAAAACTATGATTAACACCGGCGGTGACTAGATGACTAGCTGGCTAGATAGGTGGCTAGGTGCATACCGGAAAAACATTTTCCGAAAGATAAACTATGTGTCGGGTATGCGCGCAGCGTGTCGACGATCCACCGAAACGATCTGTCTGGTAGTCGATCGCAATTCATGCGCGCCCCGCAGGCCCCTAGGTGTCGGCCGGGCGGCGGCACGCAGCCGCCCCCGCGCCTACAACCGACGGCATCGCGCTTTACCGACTCATTAAAACACTGTCCAAGCCGCCATTAGTTTCGGCTCGGTACAAATTACGTCATATGTCTTTGCCACCGTACGGGCTCCATCATTTATCTCTTAAATTCCAGCCGCCGGCGGGCGCGCGCTTTCTCTCCCTTCGTTTAATGCCGAAATTAATTACGCGCACCGCAACCGACTATTTTCCGCACAGCTCGGTGCGCATCCGCCGGCATTTTCCCGACAACGCGTTTGGCAAATCGCTTCTAAATGCCTTGATAAAAGTGCGATCATCGTTGCCTAGCTATGGCGGGAGAGGCGGCCGTTTTGTGCATGCATACGCGTTCATCATTCCTGCGGATATGAGAGAGGGAGAAAGCTTGAAGCTGCTCGAGCTTTCGGACGCTCGAAAAAGTGCAAATGGTGTCGCCATCTTCAGCCATCTGGCTGAACTGGCGAGCTTTTTTCCCGAGCAGATTTTTAACTTTTTGTACCCAAAATCTACATGATACACAAGCGTACAAAAATTTTACAACACAATAAAACAAACAATTGTTAATGAACAAAATTAAAGACCAAAAAAAAAGTTTACACTAATTAGTTTTTACCGGATATAAAAACCAAAAAGTGTCACGTTTCGTATCTTCCCCTTTTTATTTTTATTTCTTCTTTGTTTTTGTTTTCTTTACATGTTTTCTTTATTCCAGATCACACACTCAAATAAAATAAAATAAAATATTTATTTTACTTATTCCAACATCTGCCTTTCAATAGGTTTGTATAGTTTAGAAACTATTCCAAAGCTTCAGCTTCAACAAACATTTGCGTAACAATTCACACCTTGTTGTTAGTTTTGGCACTTTAAATGATCTCATTGGTCGTTAGACCAACTCGTTAAGCCTTCATCTTCTAGTTAAAGCCTTCAAATCTTTTACCCCATCTTGGAATGTAAATTGAAACGTGAAGTTTGTCTCACAAAATTTTATTACTCACGAAAATTTAACGAAATGCAATATAGCAAGTTGGTTTGCTTGATTTATAACACCGAAAACCACCCCCAAATAAAAAGCCGACCACATTTTAATTTCTTCGTCGTCTCGTCTTTCTGCTCACTAATTTTTATTCCTTTTTGAATTCATTGCGCGCGGCCGCGGCCACGGCCACCACCGCCCGCCGGCGATAAAATAAAGGGAGCGACGTTGAAGCGCGCCAGCTTTACACATTAGTTAAGTTGGAACACTACCCCAGGGTGCTATAAAAACCTACGAAATACGCGATTTAAAATTTGCTCTCCTACATCTTACAACTTGCAACAATCAACGTTTGTGTTAGTATTTGAATTTTTAATTTTAATTTCAACTTACCCAAATGACCAAACTCTTCTACTGTCATTTTTGTTAATTAATTAATTACGATGGTAATATTGAGTTTAATAATTTTATAAATTAGTTAACCCTTAATTTGTTTGTAAAGTTTTGTGTATATAAAATACAAAATGGCGGAGTTATAACCACAAATATGAATTGTTTAACGATTGAATGAAATTTTATGAAAAATTAAATTAAGAGGTTAAATGTACTTCCGTGTGGTCCAATACAAAAAAAAAGATTAATTAGTTTGTCTGGCTTTACAAATCCACTCAAAAACAACAACTTTACAACGTATTTTGGTCATTTTTGACGAGTGTTTGTTTGAGATTTTGTGGATTTAAAATTTTGAGTAATGTTTTTGTTTCCCCGAGCGGAAGTCACGCTCCCACACGGTCATTTTCAAGTTTTATTTCTATTTTGACAAGTTGGTGTGTGTTCCGTTCCGACTGGAGTCCGCCTGGAGTCGGAAACTCGAGCAGGGATGAAGTAGACATCGAGGAAGTGTTCATTTGTAAAGAACTGTCAAGTCGCAATTTGTCATGAACTCTTAAACGTTTTGAGGGTGCAAACGATTATTTTTATTTTTCGGGTTTTGTTTGATGGTGTGTGTTTTCGGGGTTAGGGTAGTCAGCAGTTGAAAAATCAAAAATCTTTTAACTCAAATAATTACATTCATTCATTTTGTGAGTGGGCTTGAACGCGTGCCGAGAGTGCGCGAGCACACTGAAAATCATTTCGGTAAAACAAAAGGCCTAAGCACATATAATTCAACCCTTTTTAGTAGTAAACGACGTACTTTATATTGTAATGTGTTGTATTTTATGTATGTGCGTACGAATTGTATGCTAAATGAATATACACAGCCGTACAAAGTTTGTATAAATATTTTTTGTAATTTTTATTTGTAGTTTTTGTCTTTGGAATTTTTTAATATTTGGTTGAAATTTTTAAAATATCAAGTTTTGGTTGGGTTTTTGGTTGTTTATTTTATTGTTGTATTAAGTGAAGTTTGGTGTTTCGTAAAGATTTGGGTAGGTTTTGTATGTTGGGAATATCTTTTTGGCTAAAGGGGTGTCTTCCCCGAAGGCCTACTGGGCTCCCACTACTTGGGGCTACTTCGTAAATGACGCATGTGCAATTATTCGAGATATATGAGTGCAGACCGTACGGATTGTGCCGCCCGTAGCCTTCACGACGCCGTTTATTAATTCCTCGCGCGCCCCTTGGACCCACCAATCCGCCCCATATGCTCGCGCACTAACTATGCGAATTTGGTTCTCTCCCGGAGGTCCTTCGCACCCTCGCACTATTCCTTGCCACTCTGCATCTTCATATCACGCGAGTAACGAGCCCTCAAAGGGTTAGCTAGTGCGCTTGACCGTGTGCGCAAACAATGCAATGTTTTTAATTAAATATGCATGCGATACGCCTTTGCACCCCGCAGTACGAAGAAACGCCACATAGCGTAGATTCTGGAAAGTTAAAAAACGCCACAATTTGTTCAAGACCTCCGCAATTTCAGCAAACATTCGTAAAATCTGCGAACTGAGAAAATCCTTTTGTCTTTTGAACGTCCTTTGCCTTTAACCACCCCCTGCTACTGGTGGGTCATCCCGGTGTATCACAACTGGACGATTTCATTTCGTTTGGGTCAGTGAAACAAGCGCGCCGAACCCAGTGCAGAAAAGAGAGAGGCGGCTGATTGTGCCCGTCCTACATACCCCTAAGTTCGTTCGTCTGTGTGCAAGTCGGCCGGCTTTAAAATCCCTTTTCGCGTTCGTCCTCTCCCGGTTCAGAGGCAAAGCCAGCGTACACATTCGGGCGCACCCTTGGACAGTGGCCGGTTTAAATCCACCCCCTTTACTTTAATAACTCCTGCCCTTATTAAAGGGTTGCGATGTCCGTACGGTCGGCGACGGCATAAAGCAAAGCAAAGCTGCTTCAGTGCTTCCAGCTCCAGTTGGAGCGCCGGCTCCAACATCACCATCATCCCGGTTTGGGCGAGCTTGCACACACACAAGCGCAGTGCCATCGCCATTGCACTTGTTCTTCCTGCACGGGGTTAATCTCGTTACAGGAGGATTTATGCCGCCGAAAATATCTTCGCTTTGCGTCCGCAGGTCCGCACTATGCTGCGGCGCTAAGTAAATGAAACCGAAACGGAAGCGGGCGACACGCCGTGACTACTCGCTTTGCAGAATCGCGAAAGTAAAAATACGTCCGAAAAGTAGAAAGTTGGAAACGGATAGAAGCGGAATTTATTGCTCCCGCACGAGACGGGGGAGTAGGATGAGCCAGACCAAACAATGCATAAACAAGGGACGCGTTTATTTTATATTTCTTTCTTTTTGTTTTATTTTACTTTTTAATGGGGTTTTCTCTCGGTTGCGTGGAACAAGAACAACGAACCCTTCACTTGTTTTATCTATTGTGCGAACTTGGAAGTTATTTAAAACATGCGCTTACGGTTGACCTGTGAATTCTAATGAATTCAAACAATATATTTTCAAAAAGTGGTACAACTCTGACTGCTACCCACAAATGTTTTAAATAAACAAAAGAAATTACGACAAACTGAAGATTTTTCCCAAACAATGTTTGTTGAATAACTTTGTTTGTCTTTTGATTTTCTATTTTCCTTAGGTGTTTTTATTGTTTTTGGTTTGAATTGGTTGTAAATGGTTGGGTAACTTTTCTGGAAGTCCTCAAAGGATGTTTGACTGGGGTTTGACTGTCTTTGAAAATCTTAAAAGACCTCAAGTTCTTGGCGGCACGCCGCGTTAAGTTGAAATTGTCGGAAAACAAGTGTCAAGTTTGTTCCGCTCACTAACCCTCACCTTTTTGGTGAAATCAAAACGATATTTCCCCTTTGTAATTAAACTAACGGACATAAAATTTAAAGCGAGCAATTTTAATTCAAGCGTGTTTGGAGTTGAGTGTCAAAGAGTGATTTTTTTAATGAGTTGATGCGGTGTCATTGTCAAATAAGGTTCATTGAATAAAAATGTTTGCGGTGGACAAATGAACGAATGAACGATGAATGTGTGGGGGTTGGAAAAAAAGCCGTGTGTATCGGCGGTCGCCGGTCAGTTAAAGCTGTATGAATAAAGGATAAGTAAGTTAAAAAAAAACCTCGAAATGTAAATATGGTTAAAATTTTCGCCGCCTCTTCGGTTTTGCGCTCGCAAAGGCGAGTAAGGGAGCGCGACGTCGGGCGGCGGGCGCGTATGTGGCGCTTGCGTACCGCCGCGCAGCCCCGTCCCACAGCCGCCCGCTCACCGCTAGCAAATTCGCAAAACCACCGTACCGACGCAGCGCATCTCGCTCCAATCGCTCTGGATGCAAACGCGCTGCGTCCTTTATCATCGCGCGCCCAAAAGCCCGGCCCAATCTGACCGCAGAGCGGCGTATCTCGTTTCGTCTCGAGCGCGCTCGGCTCGCCGCGTCTCCGTCGACGGCGGCAGCGAGCGCCCCCCAGCTCGCCTTCGAGTCCCGCGCGGCGTCTCGCTCGCGCTCCCAAGCGCCAAACGCCACGGCGCCTTCGCGCGGGCGCCTCTCCTTTTTCTTCTGATAAGCGAAAAGGGTTATCAGCGCGCGAGAGGGCGCGGGAGCGGGCGCCGCCGGCACCACCTGCTACGACTCGCAGCCGCATCGGCGCTCTTCGTCGCGCGCGCACGCCGCCACCGCGGACCCAACGTGCACATGTCGTGCAGCCAACAAAGACGCTTCGCTAGCCGCCAATTTAACAAAGCGAGACAACGCACGCCGTTGCCCCGTACTCGAGGGTGGTTTATTTAATGCCGAAGAGTGGTGATACTCAGTTTCGTGTTTACTGCGTGGATTCGCTTGTACTGTTGGAACGTTTAGTAGCCAAAATACCGCTCGACCAAACTGATTTGGAAACCGAAGTTGCACGCTGCGCTCCGCTCCAGCCTGCCGCCTCCTGCAACGTGCGCGAACATTCGAACAAGTCCAACCGTCCAACGAACAGTGCATACGCAAAAGAACAAAACTTTTTGAGCGCGCGCGGTAAAAATGCGCGCGTAAATCATCAGCGTTCTTTCAGTTCGTTCACGAAGAGATAAGTTTTTGTCGTGCGGTGCTTTACTTTTGATCTATTTTTACCGCGTTCAATCGTGCGTGCTTGCTACGTCCCGAAAGTCGGGAGTTTTTCATGTGTGAACTGTGTGTGGTCCGTTTTCCATCCGCGAGCACCACGCGCGGCTCCCGCGAGTGAAGTCGCGAGAGCATTGCAGTCGTCCATCAACGTCGACGACGCGTACATCGCGCGCATACACAGCCACGATTGGAAAAGTTGGAAAAGTTTTAATTAGTTCGTCACGACCCGTCCGAAAAGTTTGCAAGCGCTTGCCGCGCACGCACACCTGCGAGGAATTAAAAAATCGCGCGCTTTTCGCTTCCAGTTTGCTCGTCAGTTTGCTTGCCCCCACCACACGCACGCATTTTTCCCGCGACAACGTGCTCGCTGAAAAGGGAATCACACAATTCCAACAAGATTTCCTAAACTTTACAAAAACTGCTGTGATTTGTACGATGGAGGTGTGATTCTGTTTTTGACCACTGCAAACGGATGTGCACGCTGAATGTACGGTGACTGGAATTCATCTCAGGGTCAACGCAGTGAAGACACTATGCATCTGACGACCACCAACACCTCAACCAGCCAAACGGCTACTGGAGCTGCTGCCTCACCAGAGGGTACCAATATAATCAACGACACCTACAGCAAAATGACATCGGACATTCTTGCTGAACGAACTCTCAATGATTTTCTTTCTGAACATCCCGGTGAATTGGTACGCACTGGCAGTCCGTTGTTCGTGTGCACAGTATTACCACCTCATTGGAGGTCTAACAAGACTTTACCCGTTGCGTTTAAAGTGGTTGCGTTGGGCGATATCGGCGATGGGACGGTCGTGACTGTGCGGGCTGGAAACGATGAAAATTACTGCGCTGAATTGAGAAACTGCACGGCTGTAATGAAAAACCAAGTCGCCAAATTCAACGATCTACGCTTCGTGGGCCGCAGTGGACGAGGTACCCTTTTCTATATTACCACATAACACAGAGTGCAAACATGACGCCAATTGAAATTTCATGCATGCCAACAAAAAACGTTTTGTAGGATACCGAGAGATATCAATTGCGTGCGCGGTAAAGCTCGTTGGAGTTGTTGGAATGTTTGATTGTTTGAACGTTGAAGCGTGGAGGGTGAATGATGTGATGGGGTTGGACATTCAAGTGAATTAAATCCTTGTTCAAACATGCATGTTGGGACATATTACTCGTTGCTATATCATGCATGAGCCCTCTTTATTTAACATTTTTTGGTCGGCAATTTTTCAATTACTCTGCAATTAATTTTAACCAATAAAATCAAAACTCACAAAAATCACATTTGTAAAGATTATGAAGTGAACAAAGTGGAAGATATAATTCGCGTATTAAGGTGGTGACTTTAACGTCCGCATGGAAATAAGAAAATTTCCTTGCCGGTGAAAAGCGTCCGACAAATCCGACGAATCGGAAGTTCAAGACACGTTGAGCTCCGCCTTGCATCCTCCTTTTCTTAACTTTTCCCGCCACTTATCTTACACTCCAGGAAATTGTACCAAGATACTTCCTTACTGCGTTTACTAACTTTAACTCACTTGGTTTTTTTTGCAAGTCCTGCCTTCTATACTCAAACTGAAAAACAATTGTTTGAGAATTTGTTTCATCCTAGTTCAGGCTACTAAATTTTTCATCAACCGCAATCCTCTTTTTCCTTTGCCGGCGGGCCACGTGCACTTACCGAGCTCGAGCTGCGAGCGGCAAAAAGTGCGCGCAAAGTTTCGACGAAAAGCACAAAGTGTACGGAACTCTGGGCAGGTTTTTGCTTTGGAAAACGTTCGGAAAATGTGTGCGGCCGAGACGAGGGAAAATTTTCGTTGCGCGGGCTTTCCTCGTCATTCCTGGCATCTTTTCTTCCGTCCGACGGAATGGGGTTCGGTCGTTGAGTTAACTTTTCCGCCCTGAAAGATAGTTGGCATTCTTATAGACTAAAACGTCGAACGAACCAAGCGCGATTTCAGGAATCTTCAATATTTTCACGGGTTTTATGCGCAAGCTTTCATCAAATATCGTGCATACTTGTCTAGACGTGTGTTAAGTTCGTTTTGTTAAGGACTTGAGGAATTTTCATGCATTGTATTTAAAATCATTGCTTTTACAGATAAATTGAAAGAAATTTAAAAAATATTCATGCCTGCCTCGAATTAAAATATTTAGAAATTTACTCATTTAATTAAGAAAAAAACTTCATGCATGTTATTTTGATACTATGATAATTTTTGTCACTTTTCTCATTTTTTCTGGTGCTGTGTAATTATAGTTTTCTGGCGCAAACGTACTAATTAATTAATTAATTAAAACGTAATAATTGTAAAGCTATACGCATTGAGCAAGCGCGAATGACGCGTAGTCCGGTATTGGCCGAGGTCGCTGCAGCGCAACGAAATTTATAATTGTCATTAATATTTTAATTAATAAATTATGTAATTAACGCGCGTGCACACATTGCGTCTCTACCTATGCGTTGCGTATAATTAATCCACTCGTTCAAATGAATTAGGGGCATTAACGAGTCCGTCGCGCCGACGCCGACGGTTTGGTTGGTGCATATGCTTTGCAATGCGATGCACCCAACCGCCCCCTGCACCGCTCTCAACAGTCGCAAACACGTGTTTCGTGCATGCATCATGCGACGCATGCAGACAGCGCAATCGTTTTTGACCCTTTTTGCTAATCGAAAAATCGTCGGGGGGCGGCGGTGGTAGCACCGCCTTTATACTAGTACCGCAACAGTAACATGAATAGCAGAAATAACAGCAAGAAGTCTTTTTGATGTCACAATCAAAAAACGCAGCGGTGTATTTTGTTGTTAGTGATACTGTGGGGGTTGTAGAACATGGACTGACGAATGATTGATATAACTTGTCGGTTATTTGATTAAAGAAAACTTTTAAAGTAGTTGGCAAGTAGTTGCGTGTCGCGTGGAGTGACGGCCGGGGGTTTTTGGCTTGGTTTTGGGCGTCGCGGGGGCGGTCGAAGCGGTGGGTGCGGTAATGCGCGGCGATGGCCGGGTGCCGGCGGCGGCAGGCACCGGGTCCGCGGTCAGGCCACTGCCTAACCCCGGCATCGGTTGCGTGGTCGACCTCCGACGCCACATACACCACGACCATCGCCACCGCAGCCACCCACTTACACTAACGCGATTTCCACCTAAATCTTGATCGAGCGCGCCCGCACACTCGCGGCGGCGGCGACGGGCGCACGCAACACATGGACGCGGGCGCGCGAAACCGACATTACACATCGACCGATATTACACACGTTCGAGTGTTTTGCCGCCGTCGCCGCCAAACCGACCGAACGCACGCCGACCGCCGATTCGGATATTCAGACGTTTAGACGTTTCACGGCAAGCCGCCGCCGCGGAGAGGCGCATAAACAACACAATCGGAAGTGCGCTGCCGTTATGGGGTTTGCCACACCGCCGCCAGGAACAAGGATAACCGACTTCTGACTTTAACAAATTTACCTATTACATCCACATCTTCTCTTCATCGCGATGGCTATATAATTATCTATATAATAATGAGTTTATTACAAAAATAATAAAATTAATAAAAATTATTGGTTTATAATGGTGTGGATTAAACGCAATGAAATTGTTTTCGCGTCAAAGTGTTAAACGCTTGTATTGGATTAATGTATAAAAAAAAAGCCGCAAAAAAGCGAGCACCACTTCATCGCTGCATGCATGCGGTTCCCTTGTTGTTGATAAACGTTCGTTAAGCATATTGTACTTATACGCGTGATATAGCCCCACACAGGTTGTTGCCGCAGTTTTTCACCAAAAGCGACTTTTCCACGCGTTTTTCCAAGCCGGGAAACTCAATTCAAAAAGCTTTCACCAACAGTGTTCAAGGCCTGCACATTTCCGCGAAAAAATGTAACGCTGTTGGCACAAGTCATAATTGCGTGGGCTGCGAAACGATCGGTATAAATAAAATGTTTACATGCGTAATTTATGTGCTGTGCCGAGGCGGCGGCGCGTGGTGGTGTGTGTGCGAATAGCGCGTTAAAAATCGATGCGTTTTAAAAGTGGCCAGAATGTAGCGGTATGTTTGAGGTATCACACAAACCCTAATGGCCGGGTTAAACACATCAAGTAGTGTGCATTTTTCAACCGGAGAGCGGCGCGCACGCACACATCTACCGCCCGCACTTGAAAAAGCGTGCGCGGGTGGCGGCATATGTGCGATTGTGTGCCGATGTGTAGGTGCACGAGTACTCATTCGGGCGACGCAACCGTCCGCGTTTTACACACACTGGAATCTAACGTCCACGTACGGATGCGGTGTATGCTTGCTGCCGCCACCATTGCCGCCACCATAGTAGCCGTGTGTGCTGCATTCGCAAATAACACACACTGATCCACACCGACTCTGATAATGTGTGTGTAGCACAAAGTGCGAGCTCGAATTGACGCTTCGTCCAGCACACACTCATTACCTTTCGGCCGCGCAAACATGCGAATTCACCGCCGCTTGCCGCCAGCAACCAGCCGCCAGCTTGTAAAAAAACGCTGCAAGATAACCGAACACCAAACACTGAACAGAGAACATAGAGCGCAAAGTGGAAATGAAAAAAAGCAATATCATCGAATGGGCCGCTGTGGCAGTGGCGGCGGTGCACGTGCGGTGGCAACGCGTAAAATACGTCGGTCGCACATCATACACACGTCACCGCTTTAAGCTCTTCCAACAACATTTTCTACAATAAAAACTTCTGATTATTAGATGAATTATTGTCGATTGATGATTAATTGTTTAATGATTTTCATTCCAGGCAAAAGTTTTACACTTACCATCACCGTATCAACGTCGCCGCCTCAAATTGCAACTTATAACAAAGCTATTAAAGTCACAGTCGACGGGCCGCGAGAACCTCGATCCAAAACAAGTGAGTTCTCTTTTCATTTTATTTTTTGGAAACAAATAACTTTTTAATCTTGTTAGGAAACAAATGAAGTGTTATTAATTATCTTTGGTTAACCCTTTTTCTTCGTCTTTTCAAGCTCGTTTAACACTCGCTGAGCACTCGTTTTCTGCTCATTTTCTTCTCGTAATTTTCTAATTTATTAAATTCCGAAACTCTGTTAAAGTTAAACTCTTAGCACTTCTTTAAACTGTTGCTTTACCAACTAAGGCATGTAAAAGCAAAGCGGAAGGATGTCAGCAATGCGGGCAAAACCGATGGGGTCGAACTTTTCCTCTTCCTCATTCTTTCCGCATCTTTACACACTTTCGCCGCGGCGTTTGTCTTTGCTGGTAACCTGTTGCATCAGCCAGGGGGGTCGTCTTTACTTTCTTCCGAAGGTTCACTCGGCGTCTTTAAAACACGCCAAGATTGCAAATCTGGTGACGCTTTCGCCCCGTTTTTGGACGACTTTATCCACCCCTGCATTACACGCGTTACCTAATTCTAGTGTTTGTTCATTCTTTGGCTTGGTGTTTTGTGTCTTTATATCTAAGTATTTATGAAGTTCATTAACTTCCAAGGCACATTCCTCTAGGAAAACTTACACAATGAAAATTCTTGTTTGGGGAAATTTGATGATAAAATGTTGGTTGGTATTAAAACAAACGAGTATTAAATTTGTAGGTTGGATAAAATTTAGTTAAAATTTAAATCAGGATATCAGATAAGTTCCTGGACGCGTTCTAGTGTCCCCTGGTTCCCGAAACTCCGAACTCAAACACATTATCCAAATCGTATCAGCGTCAACTCTGTCGCAGGCAGGGACAGGAACCGAACAGAAGCAGAAGCAGACACGCTGCCTCTCGCATTTAGGAAATTGACTGACCCCTGGAGGAGATTCGTAGATTAAACGATCGATTAGTGTGAGCGTTAGAGACACATACGAAATTACTTTGAATTTATCAATTAAATCGAGAAGAAAACTAATTAACCGCCCGTTGAAAGCAATTCGAGCAAATCAAATGTGTTTGTCCATTGAAACAAATTACAAACCGTGTATGTAATTCAGTAATTCGTTAAATATGTTTATGTGGAAAACTGCGACTGGTGTCTAATAATAATACGCGAATATCTGTTCCTGCTTTGTGCCTCTCGGTAAACCAAATGGTCGCAGCTTGAGTGAACCATGTTTACGCTTCGGGGGACGCCGCTTTGTTTTATTACGTTTTTTCCAACTTTGTACGACAATGAAAACGCGTGCAAGCGCCGCGATATTCTTCCCGTCTTCCAGCGCGTGTTTGTACTTTCGGCGAAACTCTCTGATGTCGGTTCGTTGTCTGCCGGGTTTCTTTTTTGTCTATCGTTTTATGGTTACTTTACTGCTTCGTTTGAGGCGCGCGGCGAAACTCCCGAACTACGAAAAACTAATCGTTAATTCTCGACTATTAAATTCTGCAGCCGGCGGCAAGTGCAGGCTTGAAGCTTTTAAAAGCACACATACATCAATGAGAATTTTCATACAACTTGTTAGTACAAAACCATAAAACCCTGATAGAAATTACAGCTGGATGTTGTTGGTGAATTAAAATTTGTGCGCGACAATTATTTACACGTGAAGCACGCGTGCATAAAATTTGTTTTGCGTCGCGTTAATTATGTATGAAGTTTGGTAATTGTAACAAGCTGTATTCAATCTCTGTGCAAGCAATGTGCACTTTCCAGGCTGTGAAAAGTGCAGCGTTTTCCCGTCGCTTTCTCCGCAGGAGTGCGAGGACAAGTGTGCAAACTCTCACCCTAATCTAATACATGTCAGATCCTCTCATTCTCAGGCCGGATTCTCATTGGAAAGCTTGTCGACGGCGGCAATGGAGAAAAGTGTCCATCTGTCCGAATCCTTGTACTAGTGCTAGTACTAACACAAGCCGTCGAGAGTCGGAACGATCCGGATTCGGTTTGGCCACGTGATAACGACAACTACAACGAAATTACGGCCGACTGCAGGCGCAGTTGGAGACATTTTGTTAATAGCTTTGCGTGGTGGTGCGAAGTACGACGCACTGTCACAGGTTTTGTCTCCTGCTGATCGCGCCGCTGCCGCCGCTGCCGTAGACGTTAATTAATATATACTGGAAGGACGAAAGAGCCGAAGAGGTCCGCGTTGTTGGCATTCGTGAATTGGGAAGTGGCAAGTGGGAAAACGTAATTATTTCATGCGAGCTTTCGGGGCGTCGATTGTGGGTTGTGCTCCACTTCAACCCTAGGTTTACTGTCACGCACTTTCGGAAGACGAAGCGATGGATTTTAAACGAATTATTGTGTGTCATTTTGTTAGTAACCTTCTTTGACGTTACTGATCTTCTTAGATTAACGAAAAATACCAATTTAAGCTTTGCGTTACATTGCAAAATTTCGTACCCTTTTTCCTGTGACTGTAGGTACTTTGGAGTACTGTGAGTTTACGTCTACCACGCGAAAGCAAAAATACACCTTCTAAATATTCATTGTTCCGAAAAGTTTTGTTCCCAACGTTGAGTTAGATCTGCATGACACTGCGCGAAGTGAAGAGAAGAGAAAACGCATTTCCCTAAATTTGCAAACGCCTCGTGCGGCATAGGTACCCGAATTAATGAATTGAATTGGTTGATTAATTAATTAGAGACCGAGCTCATCTGGGGTCTCTCTCGCCTAGACGCTGGAGTCGCACACACCAGCCGAAGCAAATATATCGGAATACGATGAACATCCAATACTATTCCTGACCCTTTCCTGGCGTTTTCTCAGCCTCCAGCCGCCCGCCCTCAACATCGCGTGTTACATCTCCTCACACCCCACAGGCCCCTATCGAGGTACCTATTTCCCTATTTCAATTTACATTTACATTTATTCTCATTGATTTTCACTTTGGAATTGGGATGGCTACTCGTTTATGCATCGTGTTCAGTTGTTCCAGCGCTCCTGCTTGAACAGCATGTGTCTACTAACTAGGAGTTTGATAATTAAACAAAATCATGCAAATTTATTTCGATTTACAACTAGACAATATTTTCCCACATTTTTGAGAAATTTCAATGCTACGATAAATCATATTGTTTTCGGACTCTCATGCAGCCAGTAAGACGCTGGCTGACAGGCAGACGTCGTGGGTGATAACCGCAGGGCTTGTTTGCCAGATAACGTCCGGGGGCGGCAGCGCGTGGATAGCAAGTTTACGTCGGAACCCAGAACGACCGACTTCGTCGGGGTGGTGGAAGTTTCAAAGCCTAGTTTGTTCCAGAGAAATTGCTACAACTTCCTGCTATATTAGTTCACTTTAACTTCTCTTGTATGTATCCATCTCGCTCTTTCTGGATGACTTCCTTATTTCAGGAAAACTTGGGAACAAATGCAACAAAAAGCTTACTAGTTATTCATTATTCATTCATTGGTATTATCTTAAACTATACTAGTAAATTAAAAAATAATTTTGTTGATGTTAAACACAGATTCTTGTTATTTTGGTTGATTTTTGTTGTTGTTGTAATAATAGTTGTGTGGTAGATAGTTTGTGCCAATTTATAGTTATGCGGACAGCATATATGAATCTAATGTGATAGTGCTTTCCCTTCTAGGACAACAGCAGCAGTTCCACTTCGCTTTCGGCCAGCGTCCATTCCCGTTCGCCGCGTCGGACCCTCTAACCGGCTTCAGAATGCCGCCCATCGGAAATTGCAACAGTACGTATTATAATAATTATCGGGCTATCCGTTACTCTAACCGGGATTTACGCATTGAATCTCTTCATAAAAAATACATCAAAACCTAGAGGCATAATGCTGTAATTTAGCTGATAATGCCCACTAAGATAGAAGATACTAACAAGCTTTAGCAACATACTAAGACTCCCAAACCATATGACGATGGTTCAGGATTTAAGATTTGGGGTTCTGGGCTCTTCGTTCAGTACAACGCGTATAAATTTCGAATCTAACAACGGAAGCCGAAAGTCTTGAAAGAGGCAATAAATGCACGGATCTACGCTTCTTTGAGTGCCATACAAATATATTTAGACGCCGCCGCCGTCGCCCGGGATACTAAGTAACAAGATGCAATAGTCAGCATCATCAAGTCGTTTAGCACCAATTGCACCAGACTGGGTTCCGCCATGTGAGGCCATTAAGACCCCGTTCCATTCCAAACTTTGAATTTGAATCTATGAGGTGTTAGTTACTTGCTATATTTTATGCAAATTTTCCATTTTCTCCAAGCTTTGTTGTGTTAAGGCACAGACAAAAACTCAACTATGTAGTTTTTGCTTCTTCATGAGTTTGTAGTGTTGCTTGGCATAGACGTTTTAAGGTTGTAGGTTGTAGAAGAGTGAAAGGACATGGAATGGAAGATTAAACATTGAGCACTGGGTACCGAACAGTGAACAAGCACAAGCACTCGGCGTACATATTAAAACGATTCAAACAAATTAAGTTTAACTTCTCCCAATGGTGTAATAAATATAATTCATTACTTTCCGCGTTTCCGCGTTTTCGCGCTTTCGCGTTCGCGCACGCCGCGCACCAGAGCGGAACATAACATATTCAAAACGTTCCGGCGCGTTCGTACAAAAGCTCGGAATTTTAACCCAGTGCTTTTTAACCCGCGTTATTTACATGATTTACACGAAATTTTACATGGAATATTCATGCGTCAAAAATTACATCCGCAACAAGTCATCAAATCAAACCTAACAAAAGTTTTGTAAGTAAAACCGTTTGTGTTGGGGTTTGTTAGTATTACAGGGTTGATTTAATTAAAATCTCTAAAATTCTAAAATGTTGATTTAGTGATTTAACGTTGACAAGATTTTTTTTATTTCGGCGTGCACTGCGAATTTATTTTTTGTTCAAACCATGAAATTCCGATTAAGTAAATTTTGCTTCATTATTTGCGGTGGCAAACAGAAAAATTAGATTCATTCGAATTCAAAATATGTGAACGCGGTGCAAATACACATTGTTACAAGCGCGGAGGCGGCGTATTTGTCCCAGAGCGTCGCATCGCATCGCGTGCTCACGTCCGATCGAACATTTCGGCAGTTTGTTTGTTATTGAATCGCCAGCGGTCGCCGCAAAAACGAATTAATTGACTTTTTTCCATTTTCCAATTTTCCATTCCGCTCTTTATACATTGCGATGCGTTGCGCGTTTGTCCACCGATAAATACAAAGCGTTTGATAAAATATAAACAAATCAAAATTAGTTTTGTTTAGTATAGAGTCAAATTTTAGAACCGAATAAAAGTTTGGTTGAATAAAAGAACCCATAGGTTTTTTGTTTTCAAAAATTGCGGATTTTGTAGTGGTGGTCAGGAATTATTTTTGTGACTCGTTGTATTGCTAATATTTGTTCGCATAGCTTGCAAATCGTTGCGCAACGAGATAAATACAATCCACGCAGTCACGTGGAGTGCACAAATGTCCGCAAAAACAGTCACGACCGATCATCACGCTCGTTTTTTTGCGTGGAGGTTTTTTTATTACGGCGGAAAAAACGATCAAATTGTCAATCGTATCATGCCACATAGCCGCCGCATAACCCCGGAAAGCAGTGCGTAATAAATATCGTTTTATTTTTCGCCGGTGTGCGTGAATAATAATTGCACGATAATTAAGCCATTTAACCACTAGCATGGCAATTAATCGGTTTTAATTAATTTTGTTTATTTGCGGATTTGTGTTTTGTTTTTAGATTTAAGGCTTGATGCATTTTTGTGGGATTGAACACTTTTTGTCTGTTGATGACTTTTGTCATAATTTCTGGTAATTATTGTTCGATGCAATTTTCCGCCGAGTGTAGTTGACATTCGACGTGGGGCATTGGGAGGCGGCGGGCCGGCCGAAAGCTGTGGGAGTTTTCGGGTCGATATATGCTCATCAAGTGCATTACCGACATGTACAGAGTACACACTCCATTATATCAACTATAATACCTATTAGTACACCAATTAAATTTCCCTCGGCCACTCCCCGCGTGTGAGGGCGTCCGAAGCCGGCGTTTCGTTTCGTTTTACCGCCGCTGCAACACATCCGTTGATAATGGAGAGTCCGTGCGCGGTCCACACCCGCCGCCCGCACAAAGTGTAATATGAAATGGTAAATGAGGTCGAATTGCATTGCTGCTACCCAGCGTGCACTTGCTATTAGCGAGGCGGTGGTAGTGGCGGGTGATACTTCTATCCGTTCCATCTGATAATTTAAATTAGATTATTACCGTTCTGCAATCGATAAAGGCGGTGTGGCGTGGTGTGGTGTGTGCAACGAACACATAACGAACGCTGATTATAACTTGATACCCTACCCACCATCACTCTGATGGCTGAAGTATTTTTAGCAACCGCTGAAATTGAGCCTAATTGCGTTGAAATGTACGAAAAATGTTTCATTGCAGACATGCCGCAATTCGGGCTCACGTCATCGAACTCCCATTGGGGCTACAGTGCGGCGAGCGCGTACTCCCCGTACTTCACACCCAGCTCCTTAGGGTCTTGTCCAGCACCTTCCTCCTCGCAGTTCAACACCCCGGCCTTGGGTTTTTCTGGAGCCGCGCCTGATCAAACCACCACCCAGGATGCTTTTGCGTCAGGTAAGTTTTCTAATATTTTAACTCATTTCATCTAAATCCAAAAAACTAATTGTTCTTGTATTCAAGTATTACCAGATACAGGATCTTCAGAACTAGACCAACACCTCGGTTTAGTATCAACACAAACCCACACAGGATCTCAAAACCAAAACAGCTCCTCATTGCTGGTACCCCGATATTCATCCAACAACGACTTTAGCCTATCAGGATCTCGGTCTCTAAGTGACAACTCAAGCACAGCAGAAAGCCCAGTCCAGGAAGACATCCTAAGCCAAACCACTCTTGGTGCAGCTGCCAATGTCAACCACCCCAACAACTCTAGCAACTTTCAACTGCACCAAAACATGACACCAACAACATACACAAGTAGCAATTGTAACAATTCTTTATACCCAGTTTTACCCGCGAGCTTACTCTACTCCCAACTCTACTCCGCTGCTAACCAATCCCACAACTTCCATTCTTTACATTCACACTCTTCGCAAGGACATGCCAATGATCTTCAAAGTGTTATGGATCAACTATCAACAACAACGCCACGACATGGTGCTCACAATGCACCAATGAATGGAAGTTCCGATCTTTTATTGTCCAACACAGCGTCCTGTGCAGCGGCTGCTCAACGACAGGATGATGCTAGACTCAACGCTAATCAACAAAGAGGTCCTGCCGCACACAACACCGACGCAGTGTGGCGTCCATACTAAAAACAAATTTAAACCAAAACTAAAAAAAACATTGTACGTAAATAAACAAAAAAAAAACTCATCAATCATAACTTAATCATAAAACATTAAAAAAGTGAGCCAATGTATACATTAACGTAAGTTTAACATTAAAAAAATAATTAAAATACATTTTTTTGTATAATAAACAAACAATGACGCAAACGAGTTTTAAATTAAGTGCAATATTAAGCCAAAGTTTTAATTAATTTTAAACAAATCGACTAGTTAATTACGTGTATAAATAAAATAAAATAAAAAGTTAATTACTTATCTAAAGAATTATATAATTATCATTAATTGTATCGCGATGTAGAAGGGATTTGAAGTGGCGACATACATCAGTGCAAGTGTGAAACAAAAAATTGTGCTAAAAACAAAAACTAGGTTGATGTTTTAAATCTCACTGTTATTTATTGCATATTAACTTTTACCTACATAGTATCATCGTTATGATGTGATACCTATGGACTAACCAAACTAACATACATAAATGTGAAACTGACATGTATACAAAAAATTGCAATATTAAATGCTATTAAAGATCTTGAGGGCTGTTAGTGATAACTAGGCACATCTTTTGGTTGATTTTGTGTTTTTTTTTATTTCCAAAGTGTTTCAGTTT
>JARJDS010033176.1:0-16767 GCA_030264155.1 Atheta pasadenae | reverse complement strand
TTATTTGGCCAACGATTTGACAAGTAAACAAACAATTACAAAGCCTACTCTTACGGTATAGCAACATGTTGATTTATGAAACAATAATTGACATCAAACTAGCTTTGGATTTCGAACAGCTGTTGTGCAAATTAATTTTTTTTTGTTTTTTTATTGCTTTCTATATATATCTTGCTGTTATTATTTTACAAAAAACAACTACTTCTATTAAAAATCTTCACAGTATTCAATAATCTTTAGTATTATTTTGAAACCTGTTTTTTTACAGTTACACTCTGTAAGTAATTAAAAACAACATTCATATAATTAGTAACAAATCAAGAATTATTATCGAATAAAAATCTTAATTGGAAACATAAGTAATTTTATCTTCTTCAATTCAAACATTTTTTAAAAAGTTACAACTACTGTTCCTGGTGGTTACAAAGATCAATAATAACTATGGTTTTTCAAATACTGATTAGTGACTTTAGGTTTCTAATAGGAGAAACGTGAGTTGCAATCTATATAAAGAATGACAATACGTGTTTAGTTTTAACTACGCTATTTTGTAACTAGTGAACTAAAATTAGATTTTAGATCTTGCATTATACCAATTTACTAGTATATCTGTTAAATCATGTGATCAAACTAGTCACTAGTTAACATTTAATTTAATTGATTTTCTAAGCTGACAAAATATGATTTACTTTGTTTAAATTTAAGTGTTAAAACAAAAGTTTTCTGATATTTGTCCAATATTTTATCCAAAAATATTAGTCATTAGTGAGAATAAGAGTAATATTCATAACCTCAATTAATATATGGTATAATCGGAGTTTCATCAACTTCTTCCCGCCTTTTTTGAAATTTATCTATACCAACTTCAACTAGAAAAACAAAGAATGATATCCCCCATCCAACAGCTAAGACAATAAACGCTCCTTGCAAATTGGCCATTGTGATAGGTTTAAAAGTATTATCATTAAAGGCTAATTCCAACTTATTGTTACCATTCCGAATATTCACTGTGGAATCTTTATTTAAGTAATTAAGACCCGTCTCTTCAGTTTTCAACCATAGTTCTCTAATTTTATTTGTTAGTGGTGACATTTTTGAAAACTCATATCCTGTATAACCTGCACTCAGTCTATCCAAAACCTGATAACGCTTTTTTGGAATTGTTCCTGCAATGATGTTTCTCAATAAATTTTCAGGAACAATATATGCAGCTGTACCATTTTGTGTAATAATATGCTTGATCATATTATCCGTATATGTGAGTCGTCCAATAAACCTTTTTGGCATATTATATAAATACCTTGTATAGTAAATAACTACCGAACTCTCTAACAAATCGGAAATATTTTTCAAATCATATGCTGCTTGTTTAGAAATCAGATTAGTTTTCAAGTTCGAAGTAAATGCCAGCATTAAAAAACACGAAAAGAATATCCAAAATATAAAAATGATACGAATAAGAGTATGGTGTTTATTTAGATTTGGAATCGGTGCATTAAATATGATACCGAACAAATCTAAAAAGCTATGGTTTGATCTGTAAATGCCAAGAAAAATCGTGGTTTTTTGATGAATGGCAAATTTTAAAACTAAAGATGTGATCATCCAATAAAAACCAAGAAGTGCCCATACTTGCCATGTGAAGATCAATTCGAATTTGAGAACATTTATTGATTTTCGTGGATTTACAATTACAACCACAAAGAATGTTAATTCCATTGGAAGAAATATCTTTTTATGATGAGGATTAAGAGTGGTATAAGTAATTTTTGCTAGTGATACATTTATCTTCTCATTAATGATATCTTCTGATAGTTGTTCATACTTTATTACATCGTATTGTTTAAGTGCAAAAGTAGCATTTATTTCTTTACTTAAAAAATGTCCCATCATAATATTAATATTGTTCAACTTAACCTCATTGGATCCTTCAACGACGTTTTTGAAAACTCCTATTTTTAAAATATCACCATTAACGTTATCTTCTCTATTCAATCTTTCAAAAGGATTGACCACACTTATCGCCATTTGCTGATATGGATCCACACTAAATGAAAATATATCATCATCAATCTGCATTGTAATAAAAGCATTGCAAATTTTTTTTAAAAAATCAGAAATTGTTCGATTTTTTAACATTTCCTTTAACACGTTGACATTTTCAACTTTCTCTATAATAATAACGTTTAAGCGTTGCAATGGGTCTGAGATTATATCCAAAGCTAAACAAGTTTGTAGCATTTGAGGCAAGTCATTGATATTTTTAATTATTGCCTGAGAAAACTGCACAATATAATTCAGATGTGGTTTTTTGTAGTTGTTGTTGATGTTTTCCACCGTAACAAGACAACGATGATTATCAGGATATTTGTCTCTGACAGTCATTATGTAAGTGATGAAATCATTGGACTCAGGAGTTTCCATGTGTATAATTCGAAACGAATCTTTTTGAATGTCAACACACATTGTAAAACCGTTAATTCTGATGCGGTATGCCAAAGATACAGCATAATTGGTGGGTTGTAATCCTTGTAAGTTACAATTAGTGGTAACAAACAGAAACGTAAGAAAAAATAATTTTGTAAAGATTAACATATTGACTTATTAATATTCAAACAAAGGATTGTTGTACATTAATATAGTTGGTAATGTTTGTTAGTTCTTTGTTTAAATAGTAAATATTTATAACAAAAAATAATTATTAAAAAAAGTAATTATTTCATATGTCCGTTATAATGGTAAATGATGTTACTTAGTAAATAATGCGTTTAAAACATTTTTTTTGTTTTTAATGGATATCATCCATCATTATTATCATTAATAAACTATAATATAACAAGTTTTGTGTGATATTACACATTTTTTTAATGTTAATATTAAAGGGGTAGTTTTTGTTTCTTGCATTTTCTAATTGTCTTTTTGTTCGCTTTGCTGTTCACGTTTCCATTTCGCATTTCGCAATTTAATGTGCGCGTAGACGAAGCAAAAGCTTCCTCCATTCCGGAAGCAGGAGGAGGGGTAAAAGCCGCCACCGCAAACGTTGGTTTCTAATGTAAACCCAAGCGCATCAAAGCGCGTAGAACATAAATGTTCACAGGAAGATTCAATGCACTATTAAATGTTGCGGCATTCTCCATACCGCAGAAGGAGCCTTGGTAAACCTGAATAAACCTGCACATTCGAACATGTTGAACCAACTTACTCAACTGAGCTTTGCAAACAGACACTGTAGGTAGTAGATGAGCGCAGGTCTCTTTATCAATAAATTAGACCTACCTTCTGATGTGTTCTGAATGCAAAAGCTAACAATGAAAATCTTCAAACAAGTAAGATTTGCACGTACAAGTAATTTTGGATAACTTTCTGAATGAATTAAGGTAACATCTCTTAACTTTGCATATGTTTCTTAAATTGGTTCATTGAAAAGTTTTACGGGGGTAAATTTGCTATAAATTTTGTAACATTTTCGAACAAGAACTATGTATTGGTTGTATGATGAACGATGAACTTTACCAAAATGGTCGTAATGCGATAAAGCTGGAACATAAAGTGTAGCGCATAAAGGTTATGGTCCTTGAACGATGTTTCCATCCCGTAAAGTGATGTGCACTTAAAGTGAAGAATACTATCATGTACTAACGATTCCTATACATATATGTATAACATGAAAGTTTTGTGGCGTCTGCTGGTCTAGAGTGACTATAAAAAGTTTAGTAATGGATCACAAATTCAAAATTGTGATTAAGTTTCCTCGTTCTCTATTCTCGGATTGAAATTTATATAAGTTTGCTGTTCAATAGGAAACAAATGCATTCTAAAAATCATTTGAATAGAAAATTAAAGTATTAAAATGATTTTAGGAGAAAGAGAGGGATTTTTGTTATCACAACTTAGATAAAAGATATATACTGAATATTGTAAGTCAAAATTTATATAATTTTTATTATATATGAATAAAAAATATATACAAATCAAAATTTATAATATTCCGAATTTCTGCAGGTTTAAATTGGTAGCAGAATTATCCTTAATGATGAATAAGGGTTAGGATTACGGCCACAAGAACTGATTATTTAAATATTTAACAAACGTTAACTTTTTTGTCAAAATTAATAAAATAATTTTGCTAAGATTTGTCGCAAGTTAATTCTACCACAACACATTAGAGAAATGAAAAATTTTAAGAAATTTGACAACTTATGATCATACATTTATAACGTTTGTAATCTTTTTGATGTATCAGAAGTTTTCGTGTTCCTGACTGGTTTCACTTAACAGAAAACATGATCAGATAAAGAAATAAGAAGAAATAACATATGGAATCAATAAAACGTTACTACCACGATAAAATACGCAATAAAAATGTCTAACTACTAAGAGAGATTCATGTATCATTATTTTGAGTAAAATAGAAATTTCAATTTAAAAATAACTTTTATCTGTCACGCCATTAACCGACTTAATAAAAAAAAGAATAATTACAAAAATATTTTACGATTTGATATAGACTGAAACATTATTCCCAAATTCTTAGATTTTTAATAAAATGAATAAAGAAACAGTTTTGTCTTTAAAAAGTTACAAATATTTTTATGAACGGTTAATGAAAAAGTAAATAAATTGTAAACCATATATTTAATTATAATTTTAATATCAGAAAATAGCACATGAATTATTACACTAAACAATAAGAAACAATAAAAATTTTAAACTATTTTGTAACAATTTTAACAATTAATCTAACAGTCCAATTACTTTAGTAAGTAACTAAATTTTAGTTACTTCCATCCACCTTAATTGTATACCAAAAATTGACTATACCACTAATTATTATCTTATAGGTCAACTATTATTACATCACAATTACTATTATCACATTCTTATTTAACGCCTCTTCAACTTTGTATAAATTTTCTACTTTTCCTAACGAAACAAATATATATTTTAAAATTCTTTGTATTCTTGACCCTTTGTAGAATCATTTAATGGACTTTCTGTTTTGTAATTTGCAAAACTTTCATACACTGTAATAACCAGAATAAACCGGAAGCGAGGAAAAACACCTCGACAACGAGCAGGATATTCGAGTCGACGTCGGGAAATTCCAAACGTTGGACAGCCGTCACAAGCACCATACAACGCAATAATTCAAAAACACAAGCGTGTGGTTTGTTCTCGAAAAGCATCCCAATGGTAGTCAACGATCCAATAATATACAGGACGAATGTTAACACCGCAAACGGATTCATGGTCTGAAACAATCAAATAAATTTTACATTAGTACTTAATATAAAGAAATGCGAATATTTAATGACTTATGAAATTTTTAGCTTGAAAAACAAACGATGTTGTACAATTGCGTATGAAAAGAGTATGAGAAATGAAGCAAGGCGGGGACAGAAATATTTCAATATTAAATTGCACAATAGCGCAATGTCTCTTTGTGTTAAAAGCGACTTTCCCGGCGAGTCAAGTCGAGACTGGAGACTTGGAATTAAATTATGTAAATGTTTCCCAAGTAACCAAAGAAATAACCGAGAATGAACTAAAACGAAGAAATGTTGCAGAACAAAGAAAAACCCTTCAACTGTCCGGCACGTAAAACCAGAAATACAGCTAAATGCAAACTGGAAAATGCAATATATTTAAAATAACGTGAAATTCAAAGAATTTTACTAAAGGTAAATATTATATAGAAAGAAAACATGGCTTTGACTCAAGTATTTGGCTTTGATTATTTAAAAAAACATTTTTACTTCGTTTGTAGTCATTAGGAAAATAATATATATTCATAGGATTTTAAAAAATTCTACGCAAAAAAATGTAAATGCGCAAAAGCTTAAATAATCATAACCGTGAAAGCTTGAGGCACATTAGAATTAAATGTTTTCGTAATGGGAATGTGGTTTTCATTTATTTTATGAAAATAAAATAATAAATTATGAGTTTAATTTATGTTGGTACATTTTAATTAAAATCCTAAAAGAAGGTTTATAGAATCAAAAACATAATTTAGGTTATGTTTTAAATTTTGCGTTTTGACCAACAAAAACGTGAGATTAGTTTTACAAATTATCTAACCTACAATTTACTTTAGCAAGATTTTTATTACTGAATATTTATTGTACTGATTTTGAAAATATCAGGAAATAATTATCTAAAGTTAGAAATTTTGAATTTAAATTATATTCTGCTTAAATTTTAACATTACTACTAAAGTATTTGTTCCTGTTTCTAAAAACATTTTTTGCTAGAACGAACAGCGCGTAAAGAAGTGTATTCGCTGAACACTTACAAACGTATAACGCTTACGTTTGAATACCGTCCCTACCATAACTGGTTGCTAGGGCTTGTTGATTTCTGCCATAGCAACGGCCTGTGTATTCTTATGGCAGTCAGCCATCATGAATTTACGGTATGTACGACACAGCGTTGACCCCCACTTCTGACCAATCACCGTGCGCTTAAAACTTGTAGTCTGTTACGCTATATACTGTTGTTCACAGTCCACTTTTTTCAACTTCATCATTATTCATCACAGTAAAATCCAAAAATCGATTATTACCATTAAAAATAATAATTTAACGTGTCTAACAATTAAAACCTTGCAAAACATAATTATATTTCTATACTGTTCATAAAATAATAAAGAAAACTTTTAATTTAATAATAAAAATTAACAAAATAAATAAAAAAAATTATAAATTTTAGTTTTTAGTTGTTGTTTTAACAGCAAAACGTCCTAATTGCTTTGAGCATATTCTGTTTGATGATGCATAGTTCATAATTAATCTAATAACTTGTAACTGTGAAACATTGTTCAACTACGTATACTATGAAAACTATACCATCATTAAATTTATAATTATAATAATAATTATTATATACTAAAGTTCGCATTGTTTTAAATTTAACTTTGATAGTTTAGTTGAGTTTAATTTAATTAATAGTGTGTGATTGACATCACCAACATTTTGTAAGCCATTAAAGCCGTTTACTAAAATCAGTTTAATTAATAAAATTAATTAAATACTTAATACAGTTTTGTAATTACAAAAATGTATTAAATAAACTGAAAACGTTTATATTTTAATTAATCTGATGTGTTGCGCATTGTTAATTTAATTTATTCCTACATTTTAAATCAAAATAGGTCACTCGACACAAATTTTCCATTTCATGAAATACGCAAACACAACAAAACTGATTATTATATAAATCCTCAAAGTAAACAAAGCAAATGTAAAACACAAAGTTAGAAATTATATGTAACATTAAAGTCAAAACTTTGTCCTTTTATTGCTCAAGTTACTCAAAAAAGTTGCTAAAAGTTTGACTCTAGCTACAAAATAAACAGCAAAAATATTTTAATTCAGAAATTACATTTTCATGTCTCCGGATGTACCGAAATTATTGTAAAAAAGTATTTTTTTGTTTTGGTTTAACGTCAAACGTCAATATTTTGAGCTATAATATTTTTTTGGTAAAAACAGAAAAACACGTCATTGCAAATGGCACAGTAGAGCCGCCATTTTGATATAAATCGCGTCAAACAAATTATTGTAATTAGCAACTAACATGTATAATATAATCACAATATAATTATTGGGTTTTATTGTGTAGCATTTCAGAAAAATAAATTCAAACATTTTTTTTGTGGGCTAACTAAAAATAGTTGTTTTCCAAAAAAAAAATTGGATAAATTCAAGATAAATTTGCACAAGTATGGATATTTTTCTTTGTAAAAACATAAATTTAAAATTTAATATTTTTGATATGAAATTGATTAATCAATAAATAATCTTTTAAGTGCTTCTGAAACGTTTGTAATATTCGAATCAAACGTGATGTTTGCGTCGTACTACCCCGTCCGATCCTAGAGTCCTGGGACACAGGACATTACCATTTCAAAGGTCTCAAATGTTCGTGAAAACGCTCGAACGCCCTCATCACGCTCAAGCAGGTGTGTGAATTATTCATCGCGCGTTATCGCATTTCCTCTCATTTGGCATTTTCGGCCATTTCAAGAAAGCCGGCGTTGTAAGCCCAACAAAGCTACCCCTGACAACTGGTCTTTGTTGCTAGGGTTGATTATGTGGTCGCAGGTAAAGTCAAGTTATTAAAACGACGCGTTAAAAAAACAAACAAAAAGGAAATTGAAATCTAAATTTAATTTTTCTATAAAATGTGTGTATAAAATTTCCAGTTTGAATATGTAAATATGAAAAATGTGTGCTTGGAATATTATGAAACAAAACATGAAAAACACTCACCACATGACGAGCGGCAAGCTCGTGAAAACCGTACACCACCACGCAGAAGTGCACCAGGATATAACCATTACACCACAGCGGTAGTTTGACGTCATATTTTTCCCTGGCTACCACCTGAAATGGAGTACAAATACAAAATTTAATTAAACTGTTATTCTACCATAAAATACCATATAAATAATTATTTATATAATTTGATGCATCAACAACCATAAAAAATTAGGAAAAACAAAAAACAAACAAATTATTAAGCATAGATTTGATCATAAGAATATTGAAAAAAATTCCAAGTTTAGAAAAGTTTCAATTGTACAGCTCGACGTACTCTTAATAGCGAATAATTAAAACTTTCCAGACTCGGAATTGAATTTTCCGCACTCTGATTCGTTGAGATAGCAATGGGTGTATTTTTCAACTAGGAAAGTTCGATATTTCCTTGTGGAAGTTAAACTGAAAGAGCTTTTTCGACATTTGCAAACCGCAAGTTCGGATCACATGTTCACAAATTCACCGAGAGGAAATGCAAAAATATTTGGCGTGGTCTCGAATGTAAATGCGTAATATGTAAATTCACAAAGCGTTAACTTTTCCAATACTTTTAGTTTTGTAACACAATACGACAAGTTTTTTTGATTATATAAAAGAAAATATATTAAAAAATTTCATTGCAAAAACAATACTTTAGTCATTAAAATATTATGGTTTTCGATTTGTACCAAAAATTTAATTTTAAGGGGTTCAAATGTTAATTTTACCACAGCGGCAGCTAAAGAATTAAAGAGGGCATTAAAACTTTAATTATTATTGTTATTATTGTTACAACAATTACAGAAGCTGTTTGTCCGACAGGACCCTGACACAAAAAACACGCCATTGCAAAAACGCTGTACAGCCGCCATTTTGAAATAAATCACTTCAAAAAAATTATTGTAATTAACGACTAACATGTATAATCAAATCACTGTAAAATATTTTTGTTTTATTTTGTTGTTTTTTTCGGAAAAATAAATTAAAAATCTTTTTTTTTTACATCTACAATTCGCTAACTAAAAATATTTCTTTTTGCAAAAAAAAGTAGGATAAATTCTAAATAAATTTAAACGAGTGTAGATTTAGTAGTAACAATGCTTTGTACAATTGTTCAAGTTTTAGCCGAAACAAAAATCCACTAAAAAAAAGAAGAATGCTGGATTTGCAACTTGACACAAAACGAGCAATCGTGTTATACGAAAAAGGAGTGCAAAGTATTGTTGCTTGTACAATCTAACACGCTGACTAGTACGCCAACATTTTTATTCCCGCGGGACTTTTACGCCCTCGGTTTCGTTTCACCGCTTTGTCACTGTGTAGCAAAAAAAAAAGAAAAGATCTAAACGTAATGACCGACCATAAAATTTCGTAAACGACACGAAGACACATCGATATCTTGAATTTCACACGAAATACAAAAAAAACTGAGCGTAAAAAAGGCAAACAAGTATCAAAGCGTTGAAAGAAAATTAATTTAAACTTAACAAAAAACATTTTAACTATTATTCTAGTGTTTTTGTGCGAAACACAGTGATACGCTGTCAACAAATCCGATAAAGTTCGATAAAACTCCGATAGAAGTTGCGCGAAAGTGTAAAACTTAGTTTCACTCCCAAGGACAATCTCCACTCACCAAATGCTATCAAAGACATCGAGTAAGAAGTAACAAGTAACAAGATAACACAAAAGAAAGTCCAAGAAAGTAATATGTAGCAATACAATACAAAACGTTACAAAGAAAAAATAATAAAGTTTTAGTTAAAGAAAAAAAAAACAAAAGAAAACTAACCTTAACTTTATCTTCTTCCAATCCAAGTCTTGGTTTTCCTGGCTGCCAACTGGGACCGTAAAATATCGAAGCAAATCTGTCACTCCACGTTGTCATACTTAAGAATTTTTCAATGACGTAGTGTGTATAGAAAGTCTGTAAAAATAAAATACAAAAAAATTAGCATTAAGTTGCGCCATCTATGGTTCGATAGTCCGATAGTTGTAAATAAAATATAATTACTTGTAAGTGCGCTGAATTAAACGATGGTTGATTGTACACCAATCCGTAGATAATTTCTTCTTCTTCAGACTCATCGGCAAACGTACCAAACATTCTGTCCCAAATAATTAGAACACCACCATAATTTTTATCAAGACAATAAATGTTTGAACCATGATGTACGCGATGGTGTTTAGGCGTGTTGAAGATGTATTCTAATGGTCCTAAAGTCTTCACGGCTTGAGTATGAATCCAGAATTGGTATAACAAATTAAATTGTTGATGGGTTATAAACAAAGACGGTGGAATGAAGACAGCAAGGGGTAAGTAGAACAAGAAACCACACCAGCCTTGTAGGGCTGATTGACGTAACCCTACAGCCATATTGAATTCTTCAGATGAGTGATGAACTTGATGTTGGGCCCATAAAATATGAATTTCTATAAAAAAAATTGGATTTGATGAAAATAATAAAAATAAAGATAAATAAAAAAATGCCGTACCGTGACATGCTCGATGAACCCAATAATAACAAAAATCTACCCCGATAGCGGTCAAATACCAAACGTAGGGTTCGTTCCAGGACATCTCCACCAATCGGAAGTGTTCATAGATGTACATATAAGAATAACTTTCAGCTCCACGGAACAATAATCTAGAAAAATATTTTTATCAGGATTATCTCACAATGTTATAACTTTTAACCTATAAAATCATTTGAATTTATAAACTCTAGATATTTATACCGTTTTTATATATCTATGAACCCGGAAATTATTATTAATGACATTCATTAAGTCCTTCGATATTCAATAAATCAACATAGTTAATTAAAAGTTAACTTAACATTCTTTAATAACTCGGACCTTAAGTACAAATCTACCTTCGCTCCCAAGAAAAAACAAGTTTTAAATATGCAAATATGCAATCTAATATTCCAATCAACTTATACAAATATCTAATAAATAATTATACAGTTAATGTAATTCATATTAGGTAGCGTTAAGGTATCAAGGTCTCGACCAACCTTCGAAGGCTTTCAACGCTTTCAAATCCGTTGTAGATTACCTACAAAAAAAACCAAGACTTTAATTACCTGCCACATTCCTGCACTAATCCCTGACTGATGCTGGTGATGCTGTCATTAAGACGATGTGTAGGCTTGCGCTCCAACCACAGCAAGAAGTTCTCCAAGATCATGAAGACTAGAAAGTAGGGCCATGCCTGTAACACGATAAAATCGTTGAAAAACCTGTCAAATCCAGTTAAGAACTAAAGGTTTAATTAATACACTTAATATACTGCGATGTTAATTATGCTAATTAATACCTAAGTTAGATTTAAGTAAGTTACGACTTAAGTTATTAAAAGGAACTTTCAAAACGAGTTTTGAACTTAAAGGTTTTCGTTTTTATGTTGTCAGCATTGCAAATTAATTTTTTTGGTTCAAGTTGTTTGTGAATATACCTTTAGGTCTTGGGTTGGTCCCTGAATAACATTAATTTGTTTTCAACAACGCAATAATCAATTAATATTGATCAAAATAAGAAGTAGTTTTGGTTTAATTAATGTACAACATCCTTGAACTTATCGCTTTATGTATATCTAAAGGTTTTAAACAGATTACTTTATTTTTGTTAATATTGTCAATATTGTTACATGATCCAAATAAAGTGATAACATTTAAGTTAAAGTTTAATGTAATGATTTGTTGTTAATTTTATTTGAGGTTAATATTGAGTTATATTAATTTGTTTGGTTTGTTTAGAAAATATTCCATATTTGTTTACAAAAATTTAATTAGCGTTTTGTAATAATTTCAAATTTAATGGAATTTTTTTGTTTGGATTTTAAATTTTAAATTTTTAGGGAATTAAAATTTTTTTTTTTTTCAAAAAAATGGAAATTTTTTTTTTTTACTTAAACATTACTTTAATGTCATAAATATATTATGGCGTTGAGTTTGTAGAAAAAAATTAATTTTAAAAGGTTCAAATGTTGATTTTATTACAGCGTCTGCTGTGGGATTAAAGCGGGCATTAAAACTTTAAACGCTCATATCTCAAAACTATTTTTTTAAGTTTCTTAATCAAATAACTCTTACAATTTTTAACTGAATGACTTGAAATTTTAAATATACCTAGGAATATACTTTGTTTTAAAAATTACGTTTACGTTTTTGCGATATATTAAATAGTTCATTAATTATTAACAATTATATGTTCATTTTACAGCAAATTTTATACTTTTTACTTTAAAAAAAAACACGCTGTCGTAAAATCGTTGTAGCGCCGCCATTTTTAAATAAATCGTAACCAAAAAATTAATTTAATTAGTCATTAATACGTTTAATAAAATGATATTAAAATTATGTATTTATTATAATTCTTTAATGCTTACTTGAGCGAAATATTTCGGAACTTCATGCGGATGTTCAAACGTTGTATCTGCGGGCTTGACAATGTAGAACATGCGAGCCACATCCTGCAGAATATTGGTAACCAAAGCCCCTGAGATCCAATCAGGGGTTGAAACACTTGTAGCGAGTGTAGCGTTTCTCTCCAGCTCCAAAACAACAGCGGTGAAACCACTGGACCAATTGTAATTGCTCGTCATTTCCTTGACGGCGGCGGCGTGTTGACCCAAGATAGCAGCGCTCATCGTTGCACCAGCGGCCAAAATGATTTACCCTTGCCCTTTGCTTGCTCTTTGACGAATACTAGTTTATTCTGCGTACAAATGAGTAACATTGACGCTGGGTGTGCTTCAAGCTCGTGAAACTTTTGGAAATATTTTGAAAGTTTCAACGCGCTTAGCAGTTTAACTAAACTCAGTCAGTAAGTCGACTTTGTGTTGGTTGCAGTACTAAGTACTAAGTGAGTATTAATTGTTTGATTAGTTGATAAGTCACTAAATTGAGTGTTTTTGTGTGTCGGGAGACGTGTGTTGCGCGGTATGAGATTACTTTGGCAATTGTACAGATTGGCATGGTGCGCAGGAATTTATTTATAGACAAGCTTATCGGCCGCAACGCAGGCAGCGGCGGCACGTTGGTCTTCAAAGTGGGGGCCGACCGGCTGTTTACGCTACTGAGTTAGTTACTTAAACTTAAACTTAAAACCTTTAAGTTACGAGTATATTGAACGCATTAATTGGAAACGTATTTTTAGTTCGTAGAAAAAAAACACGCAAATATTTGAAAAAACAACGTGATTTAAATAAAAAATAAAGGTTTTAATAATGCAAATATTAATTAGGTATAGTTATAATTAATTGTATTACGCGTACTTAGTTGTTCCAGAACTTTAACTAACATTTAGTATTTATAATTAATGTATAATGATGTAATGTAAGTATACTTACTTGTAATATTCCCAAACAAAAGTTGTGATTAGTGTTTATCAATATTTTTATTAATTATTTATCAATTCAAGTCAATTCTAGTCAATTCTATAGGAAGTAACTACTAGTTACTATAGTAAGTAACCACTTTTAATTAATCTTCGAGTTATACTAGCAAATAGACCAAATCCTTTTTAATTGATTGTCTTAAATTGTTTCAAAAATTGTTAAACGTGCAGACTATTTCCACGTGATTAACGCTAAAAATCTATTTAATTGAATGTTACAGTTGAATTCATATTTAATGTTTGATTCAAAGAAAGGACTTCTTGAGCCTTTAATTTTAAATCCACCAGTTGACCAGTTAATCTAAGAAGTTAATTTTAATAAAATAAATTTAAGTTTAATTAGGGATTAATTAAAGCAATTAGAGCAATCAGAAAATAACAAAGAAATTGTGACTATTTTTTTGTTTCCTTTTTTTAGGGTTTTCTCTTTACTAAATTTTTTCGGACAAATAACTCTGATAATTTTCATCCAAATGATTTGAAATTTGGAATATATCTTGGTATATTTATTGTCTATAGATGTACGTTAGATTTTGTTTTTATATTGTATAGGACATTTGTTATTAACAATTTTATGACAATTTTTTATGCAATTTTTTTTCTTTTTACTTTAGAAGTGCGTCATTTGGCCAAAAATTAATATATCTCAAAAACCTTTGGTACTTCTATAGCAGTTATTATATAGAATGATAAAAAAATATTGGTTTATTATGATTATAATAATTACAAATGTTATTTATCAGTGAGCGGAACAAGACAAAAATAATGCCATCGTAAAACTGCTGTACAGCCGCCATTTTGAAATAAATCACTCCCAAAAAATTATTTTAATTATTTCTTAACATATATAATTAAATCACGTTAATATTATTTTGTTTTGCTTAGTAGTATTTCTGAAATAAAATTCTAAAAACCTGTTTTAGTCTGTAAAGTTGCCTAACTCCTTAAGACTTAATAATTCATGCAATTAATACGTTTCTTCACTGAAAATTCAACATGAGCAATGCAACCAACTGAATACCTCGTTTTTCAGAAGAAAATGTACTCCCTATAAAATACTCATGACACAAACTGATGAAACTAGGAGCCTGAATCCAAGGAATTCCGTTTTACCAGTGTAAAAACTGTTTTATCGCTGGCTTATCCTTGTAATCCTTAAAATATAAACTAATTTAGTGATTAGAGATAAATCCCTTCTAGACACTCTAAATTTAACAATTTATTTAGTAGTATGATTAAATAGGCAAAGAAATTATTTATGTTTCTATTTTTAAACAAAATAGCAACAATTGAGTCCGTCGTTTATTTTAAAATGGCTTCAAGCCATCTTTTTTTCAAAACTAAGGAAAATATTAATATGAAACTACCGTAAAAAAATTTAAACTAAATAAAAGTCTCCCAAAAATATATCTAATGATTCTTTTAAACATTTTAGAGTAATTTTACCCCTTAATCCTTAATGTAATTACTTAAAACAACCGATAGAATGTCAAATGCGTAAATTAAATTAATCAAAACCAATAAATGAATAAATCTTTATCCAAATTGTTAAACTATCACTTTTTGACAGTTTCCTATCATAATTACTCATAATTAAGTCAATTGGACAAATTCTTATAATTAAATTATTAATATCCGCATAGTAGGCGTATCACTATAATTCCTATAGATAACAAATATTTCAAATTCTATTTATATTTGCAATGTTTGCGGTTTTGTTGTTGGGTTCCAATGTTTGTGGATGTCTGATGTTGGTCACGTTCAACGCTGCGCATTGAGTGATATACGCACAATATAAACACATTAGAAAGGTGTTTATATTGTTTACCTGGCTACCGTATTTGCGTAGCTGTCAGGCTTGATCTGTGTAGAAGGCTTCTGCTCTTGGGAACAGCGGTGGCGGCGCCGGCAGCAATGAACTGTTACTTGCTGATTGCCGGTCGCTGTTATTGTTTACACTAGTTCAAGTTCAATTCGATTTACCTTCGTCGACAGTGATTCTGAGTGATTCAATGTTCAATCAACAACGTATTGACATTTAAAAATTGCCATCCACAACATTGTAAACATGCATGGTATATGCTTGCTTGATTTATCGATTTCTTTATATTGTGTGTGTGTGCATGAATGTTCCGTTGAAGTTAAAGTTTATAATACAATTAATGAAACGTGATAGAAAGCACGACTTCTAATTGTTGATTTGTAAATTACGCATTAATGGACAATATGATACAGTTCTATAAAATATCATAACAATAACAATACGTTGGTAAATAAACGTGTAGTAACTTTGTTTGTTGGTAAACTAGAGTGGGTTTTGTGAAAAATGGTTGGGTGATATTACATCAAAACAATAGGTATGGTTATTTATAAATTATTATACAAGTTTGTTCATAATAGTGAAGTTTGATGCTAAACGCGACATTTTAACATTTTTAACGAAACTGGTGAGTTCTATCACAAAATGTTATTAAGATAATTTGTAGGTGATGAAATAAGGAATAAGTTTTTTTATAAACATTTTTTGATATTTTAATTAGAAATATTAGTTTTTTATGTTTTTGTGGACGAAAGTATGATAGAAATTAAAATTTGGCGTTGTTTGGGTTTTGTTTTTTGAGGTTATATCATAAATGGTTAGTTAAATTAAAAAATGTTACTAAGATAATTTGTAGGTTATAAAATAAGGAATAACTTTTGTTATAAACATTTTTTGATATTTTAATTAGAAATATTAGTTTTTTATGTTTTTGTGGGCAAAAGTATGATGGAAATTGTAATTTGGCGTTGGTTTTTGTTTTGTTTTTTGAGGTTATATCATAAATGGTTAGTTTAATTAAAAAATGGTACCAAGATAATTTGTAAGTTATAAAATAAGGAATAACTTTTGTTATAAACATTTTTTGATATTTTAATTAGAAATATTAGTTTTTTATGTTTTTGTGAGCGAAAGTATGATAGAAATTTTAATTTGGCGTTGGTTTTGGTTTTGTTTTTTAAGGTTATATCATAACTGATTAGTTTAAATAAAAAATGTTACTAAGATAATTTGTAGGTTATAAAA
>JARJDS010033165.1:0-11031 GCA_030264155.1 Atheta pasadenae | reverse complement strand
CGCGCAACTCCCCACTTTTACAGAAATTGACGAAACGAAAACGTTCTCGAGGTGGCTGGCAATGCGCGCGCGCATGTCGTGCTGAGTCTGTAAGTTGACTACATTGAGAGTACTCACGGGTTTTCATCCCAAAAAGATGCGCGAAAGGGTGCAAAAATTTATTTTTTTTAGATTGCCAAATTGAGCTTTAAAATCCATTATTTTATTTTTTATTAAGATAAATTTTGTTCTAAACAGTAATTTTTTTTTAATTTAAAATTTTTAATTTAAATAATGTTTGTAGTTTGGGTTGCCTAACACAAAAAAACACAATTTAAAACGTTAATATTTATTTAAAACAACTTATTATGAAATAAATTAAGCATACAATGCACAATTATTCACTAAAGTTAATATTACATAAGTAAGTAATTAAAAACGACATAAACGCATTATTGTTTGACGTTTTATGATTGGCGCGGATTGAATTTCACGGAAACAATATGTGTTTATCGGTCATTTCCATGAGAAGTTTATGTTATTGCATAATTCGGTGTTATATTTTCATGATAAAGTAAAAAAAATTAAGTGTCAAGGTAGTTCACACAAAGTTCAAACACCTATTAGGCAAAAACAACATCTCAAATCGCAATAATTATAAAAATTAATAATCAACATTAACATCTAAAAAATTAGCAAAACAAACAACTATTTAAAAAAAAAAATTCTTAAAAAGAAATTAAATGAGTAAGTAACTTAATTAATTAATCATAAAATTAAACTTTGCTCGCTGGGTTGTAAATGACAAAGGAATTAAATGCGTTACAATTTCGCCTATTTTTTATTTGTAATTGATTGATCTACATGTAGCTAATTAATCATCGCGATAAGCGCCCGCAAATGACTCGGCTTGTATTTCCTTTAGTAAGCACGTGCTGGCGCGCATAATGCGTGAACTGATTTTGATTGCGTTCGGTGTGGCTTACGTCACTTGAATCGCACTCTATCATTTCATAGAGTAATTTGTGGTTGTTATACATGTTAATGTATAGCGCTGCACACGCGCGCACTCTTAGTGAATGAATGAAAGAGTAGCGCGCCTTATCACATTATCAACAATTGACATTTGTCAATTATCAATAAATTAGCGGTGAGTATGTTCAATACAAACACAACGCACAATACACATGTGGGAATTGTTAATATAACAATAATTACATACCAATTAAACACAACAATAATTAGTTAACTTAAAAAAAATAACATAACAACCTAACGACATCTAGTTGTGAATTACTGAAGTTAAGGTTGTAGAACCATACCAGTCTATCTACTAAATTATATTTGGTTATTGATTTGTTTTAGTAATAATCAATCATGATCACATCATCATTCTACGAGGAGTTAATCGATTTATGAACATAAAATTGAGCAGCATGTTATTTCGTCTTGTTCGCTGCAGTCGTTTATAGTCCACGTCCACCTCATTACCGTATTACGCAACGCAGCGTAATAATATCCGACATAATGCGATTTACATCCGATTAATCGAAACGATGCACTACTTACTTACTCGTTGATCGATGGACTGACACATTCAACTTATATTTGGCTGTTGCCGCTCCAACACGAAACTTAAAAGTCGAAATTCTCGGAATGAATGAGTTTGAATTGAAAATTCATGCCTTTTATTTATACACATTGTGACTTGTGTGTTTGAACACACGTCGTACATGTGTATAGAAACACACATGTAACATGTAACGAATTGATACATGTGTATGCAGGCGCTCTCGGAGAGAGAAATCAGAGCATTAGGTCAGGGGTAGGATCATGGTCATGACTGACTTTGACTTGCACAATAAGAAAGCCTACGCCGACTCTCGTTCGTTTATTAAACATGCGAGCATAAATACAAACAAGCTTTAGGTATTACACTCTATTACTAATATGTATCCTTTTTAATTGAGATTTTATGATGAGATACATCACCATGTGTTTAATTGAGACTTATAAATGTATACTTGGTTGCCTACATTGTTTGGTCAAAATGTTGTTTTTTCACAAAATGGCGGTGATTGATATCATTAATAATTTTAATATTAAAAAGTGGATCTTTGTTTGAAGGTTGTTAAATCCGGTTTTTTTGGAACGCGCTGACTTCGGACGACTTTGCCGTGTGTGCATATTTTAACTTTTTAACGTCGAAATGTTTTGTGTTTTGTCATTTTACAAACTTATGAAAGCTTGTGTTGTGTACGAGCATCTTCTGCCCATTGCTCGCTCTATTACATGTTTTGTTAATTTATCTCATAATCTATAAGATCATATATTTCATAACCTTAACAAATGTCATCAAATTTGTAAAAAAAACAATGTTTTTCAATAAGCTAACTGAAGTTAACTAACTTAAAACATAATATTATTAGGAATATGTTTAAATTTAACTTAAATAAATTAGTTTAGTTAATGCGTAATGACAGTAATAACGAATTACAAGTAACGAGAATTTCGCATGTTCATCTCAAGTTGCTCAATAACAAAAAAGCTTAACCTACATGCGCCCGCGAATTTATTTTTAGACCATGCGCTTGCATCTCATTCCACCATTTTATTATTTTTGTTGATTTTAATTGTTGTTTTTTATTGTAAGTACCGGGAACATGTTGAACAATACAAACACTGAACACAGTTCTTGACGAATGTAAAAGCACAAAGAGGGTGAGTTGATATTTAAGTAGATAAATCAATTTTGACAGTTTTTGACTTAAATACAAATATTTTCTTAAGTTAGGTTGACGTTAGTTTTCGTAGAAAGTTTTCGTTTCTATTTTCATAATTCTAAGAATTTGTCTTTATGTGAGAACCTTTTTTTTTAGTTGATAAGTAAAAACATGGTACAATTTGGACCCAAAATTCTGTTTGAAGTTTACCACGAGGTCATTGAACTTATTCGTATACTTAATAGTGGGTAAAACTAGAAAAGTTTATGATTTGTGAGGAAAAAACTACTCTTACCCCAGACCTAGAAGAACAAAAACGTGGGAGCCTTGGAAATTGTGGTGTTTGACCCTACAAACCAAAAAAGGGTGGTGAGTATGCTAAGTATGAGAAACTATTTATGTAGTTTGGGTTTAGTTTGGGTTTAGTTTGGGTAACATAATAAAGGCATCCGGTTGATTTTACTAGGGGTATTTCGGTTTAAACCCAAACTCAAGGTTTTTTTTTTGTTACCAGATAATAAACATTTGTTGAGGTCGTTCACCCCAAGAAGAATTTAAGGAATATTTATCGCATTCAACACATCGACAATAGCTTAGGGTGCGTTGAGAGATTACCCATCATAAAGACGTCCCGTAAAGTGGGTGGTATAAGTTCAAAGCCCTTAGAACTAGAAAATTCTAGAAATTTCTTTCGAAGAATTAAGTTTAGAGTTTAAAGTGGAAATTTTCCATTACTATAAGTACAGCTCGTTTAAAATATTATAATAATATAAACGCACCATAATATTTCTTTGTTCTCTAATTTTTTTTTAAAAGAATTTTAAAATTATCTTTGATTGAGGCTATGAAACTTTAAAGTTGTTTATTTCAAAATTACTCCGATAATATTCAACAGAATGACTTGAAATTTGCATTTTATCTTGATATATTGTTTATCTAGGAAAGTACGAAAGCTTTTGTTTTTATATTGCATAGTTTATTTGTTGTTAACAATTATATGACAATTTTTTATGCAAATGTTTCACTTTTTACTTTAGAAGTGTTTTTTTCTGTTTAAAAACGCTGCAAAGCCGCCATTTTGAAATAAATTGCTTCAAAAAAAATTCATATAATTAGTCAATAACACGTATAATAAAATTACATTAATATTATTTTGTTTTATTTTGTAGTATTTCTGAAAAAAATCCAAGAAGAGAATTTTTTTTGCCTCAAAGTCAATTTTTGTTGCATTACATAATTATTTAGTCTAGTAACTAATAATGTAAGTATCGTTTTATAAGTTGCGAAGTGTAAAGTTGACAGATAATGGGTGGAATTTTTTTGTCAAACTACTCAACTATGCTAACATGTTACCAAATGAGTGACAAAACATTTGATAACGTTGGTACTTCGCTAACCTAACAAAAACAACAAACATGTTTTTTTCAAACAAAAGAAAAACAATCGTAAAATGCGTAAGGTGTGGAGTAACTAAGGTAGATGATGTTAGTAAATTAAGATAAATACAAAAAGGCGAGAACGATCATTCGTGGACCTAGTAACCTTAAAAAGCGTGCTTGTAAAAAATCTGCGAGCCGGCCGAAAAGATCAAGAACCGGCCGCGAAGTCGACCAACGCCAACGCGCTGCGCCGCGTTCGACCAAAAAGAACCACAAAATAATCCCTAACCTGCCGTAACATGCCCACCGTTACGGCGACGACGGCGTTGTATTTTTAAAATCAACTGTACTCGACGTGAAGTTTATTTTTACGTCACATTTCCAAGAAACTTTCAAAAATGTTTGAACCATTTCTTGATTCTTGGATAGTGTTTTTTTTTGTGGTAATTTTTTTACCAAGTTATTAATTAACATTAGCAACTTTGCGAACTTATTCAGCATTCGATGATTGAGCAATCAACAACGCGAGTGTTGAATATTAAAAAAATTAAAGACAGAAAGACAGAAAGAAAAAGCTTGCAATCGGCGCACACACACCGCACGCACAATCGACAGGTAGCTGGTAGATTGTGTCAAGGCCTAAGGAAGGAACCGATTGACCCGAATTTGAGGATTCAGACCATTCTGTGCGTGAATTTGTAGCAACTCAAAGTTTAGTTAGTGATGGTGATGGGCACGAATACGAAGCATTTGCGATAGACTACAAAACGTTTCAAATGCAGTGAGATGTTACTCAGTTCTTCAAATTATTTAAGTTATTACTAGTTACTTAAGTTACCAAATTCGTGCGTTTGGTATTAAGTGCAACATAACGTATTACGTTTCTTTTCCTTTGATTGTCAGTGAAAGATGTTGGATGAACCAATTTTTTTTAACGGACCGACACGTGCGTGTGCATGACCATAATCCAAAACACGTCATAGATTTTGATTTTTGACTACATCATTGGTTTAAAAGCTTAAAGCCAGAAAAAAAATGAACCAACGAAAACGTCTAAAAGTATAGATATTATTTAAATTTATTCAACATTAATATTCAAATTAAACGACGTGGTAGTAGCTTATACTACTTATTATTCCTTAAAGTTTCAATTAATTGATATTATTATTCAATTTATTTGATTGAACGCCTAAAAAAATTTAAAACAAAATCCGGACTTGGCCACCTACAATACGGTAGAAATATTTTAGTTAGTATTCAATGATCAAAATAGATGGCAGGCATGTATACTGTGAATTACTCGCTTAAATCGTTAGACAAAACTGATGATGTCTTCAGGTATAAAGCAAAGATTGAGTAATGCATAATAAAATGATCATTTTGGCAATTGTTTATAAGTTTATGTGATCATTTCTAATTTTCACAACGTATAGTAAGGTAAAGTCTAATTTGTAATAATAAAATATATCAATTTTTTATAGTTTTTGATAGAAGAATTGTTTAACTTGGAAGAGAACATTTTTGAGCACGGAGTAATTGCGAACCATCCACAGAGACTAAACCGCACTATTGTACGATAAAGGGAAAATATTTTCGAATTCTTTTGATGAAGATGAAAATTTATGTGGAGCATGCACATGTGGTTTTCGTTTTGCTCCAATAAAAAAGCTAGGATCCAGTGCATAGTGGATTTGAGGAGACTGCAATAAAAGTTCGAAAAAAATAATACGAAAATGAGAGATTCTGGATGCTGTATAAGTAA
Organism: Atheta pasadenae; assembly: GCA_030264155.1. Taxonomy (NCBI): domain Eukaryota; kingdom Metazoa; phylum Arthropoda; class Insecta; order Coleoptera; family Staphylinidae; genus Atheta; species Atheta pasadenae. The sequence continues at coordinate 5,188 of JARJDS010033165.1, read as the reverse complement.
ATAGAATTTTAAAATTTGATTTTTGTTATTTTATAAATAACATAAATAACAATTATATATTTGAATCATTATAGAAGGAAATAATATTCAATAATTTTTAAACAGGTGAGGACATTTTAACTCCAACCCTGGGTAAGTCCGCCCTAGTAGCACTTTTCATAATTTATCAAGAATTCATGAGTTGTAGAAAATATTTTTAATCCAAATTAAAACAACTTAAAGAATAAATCCTGTTCTAACTAAAAATACAAATGTTATCAGGAAGGGTGGATTTTTCCTAAGTCAATCTGTATTTAATCAACGAGCGACACCTTGTGAGAAAAATACAAAACAAAAGCAACTAAATGTTTTATGTAAATCAACAAAACCACGATTCGAAGGGAACTAACAAAAACGTCATAATAAGCGGACGTCATACAAAGCGTTTTGTGAAATGAAAATCCTTTTTTATGTAAATATGTAATTATGTACTTAAGTATTTTTATGTGTGTATAGATGACATAGCTATGGTCAAATTATCGTTTTCAACATTGCTGTGGACAAATCGTGATAATAATTCTGCAGCTTTTAATGTCTCTTTTGCAGCAGGTAATTGTGCTTCCACGACTTCCTCTTCATTATCACTTTCGAGTTGTTCCTTAACACTAATGTTCTGTAGATTTATTCCCGAACATTGTCGGGAATCAACGAACATCACCGGAGGTTTAAAGAATCATGTCCGGTTATAATGACCAACCAAACATAATCTATTAAAAATGGGTCATAATAAGCGATATGTCACTGTAAGGGAAGTCATTATATCCGACTTTTTTTTTGTAAAGAATTTTATATGAAAATCAAACTTCATAGAGTATTTGCGTCATAATAACAGGTTGGTCAATATAAGCGGAGTCATAATAAACGGATTCTACTTTATTATTTTATGGAACTTTTAACAAAAATATAAGAAAACTAAAAACTGATTAAAAAACGTTGTTTGTTCAAAGATTATAAATTTTTGGCCAAACTAAGAATATTAGAGAAAAAATGATCAAATATGAAATATGAGCATTTCTATCAAACCAAAATGTCTTACATACAATAAAATATGATTGTTTTCATTTTTCTATCTCTAATCGCGCGTACAAGGCATAACATGTCAATTGAGCGAACTCTTTAGTCCTTGTGATGGTGTTTTTTTTGTCGTTACCCGAAAACTTTCTATGATATCTACAAAAATACGTCTTCTTTACACAAAAAGAGACCACAGTATTGTTTTTATTATTTTTAAGAATTGATTAAATGTTCTTTTGTAGGTTTTAGCGTTATTTGATGGTATAATTTTTTTTAATAAAAAAATATGAATATTAGTTTGAAATTGTTGGAAAATCCAAATATGGACATATCAAAATATCAAATTATGGATTATTTATAACATTTTCAGGTTTTATCAGTATGACTGATAAATGGATCTAATATTAGTTCCTATAATAAGAAATAAAGCACCAGACTCAGAAGATTCTATGTGTTTGTACCGTGGTATCCTTTTTCTATATAATACCTAAGTTTTCAATGAATCTCAGTGAATTTTAATGAAGTTAAGGTTAATTTTCTACAGTATTTATAGTATCCATTATTTAGTTTTTGAAATTTGAGTTTATTGACGTTTTTTATAGGTAAAAACTAAATAAAATGATATGTTTACAATTCCTTTAAAAAATTTCAAATTTCCCACTTTTGTGCAAATTATACGTAAAAAACAAAAATGGTATTCCATATTTGGTCATTTTCCCCAAATAAACAAATGTTTGTTATATATATATATAGAACAATTACAATTACAAGTCGTAAACTCGTACTCAGTCTCACCTACATTTTGTATCATTTACAACTCATCATAAGCTCAATTAATAAATAATTATCGTAATGAGTGATTTTCCATTAAATATAACAATAAATTACACAATGAGTTAAACGACGTGGTAAATACCAAAATATCAATTACAGGCAATAAATCTTAATTGTTAATGAACGTCTTTAACGGTAAATTTAACGATTTAATCACTAAACAACTCTAAAATATTCTGTGTTATTTGAAAAATAATGGCTAATAATTTCCCATGATTTGATTTCATGTTGTCGCTTGTTAATGCGCTTACATGTAATTACATCGTTCACATGTGGCAATAATTTGAAACATGTCCGTCGATAGTGGTTTGAACTGCATTTGGAGCAAACGAATCCGAGGCGTACACACAAAAAAAATGTGAGGTTATCGCCCGATTAACTATTTCGCACTGCCACTGCGCAATTATGACCCACCAATACATAGTTCAACTGCACAAGTGCATGGATAACCATGTAAACCTAGGAAACTGACGAAAATAAATGAAATGTTGAGCAAAATAACCTCAAATCGAGTCAAAACATTCAAAAAATGTACATAACCTAAAAGTTTTTTTGGTTAGGTTTTGATGTTGATAAAAGTAATTAACTAATTAATATCAATACTATGACTATAGAGTATGAATATTACTACTATAGTAAGTTTATCAACAATATTCGTTGTATAAATAAATAATAAGCAAAGCGTTCAACTCGTATCCTAATTCCGTTGTTGTTCGCTTGGATTGGTCATACGATGCCGATTAGATAATCCGCCCGCACTTACGCATAATAACTAAACAGTTATTTAATTATTTGACACTCGGATTGCACCAACGACCGATGACGTTTTGTTTTTCAGCCAATAACGTAATGGTTTATCACGCAAGATTAATGTAATAAATGTGATTAGAATATTATTATCGTTGTTATTGTTATTCGGTTGTAGTCATGTGATTTGGGATTTATTATGTTAAAGAATACCAACAAACAAAATCAATAAATTGAGAGAAAAATGTTGGAAATATTACTATTTACACAGTGAAGCTAAATATAGATTTCTAATGGAATGACTTCACTGGTCAATGTCAGACAGGTCGTTTTGTATTTTTTTCAAGCGATAATATAGGTAAAGGTTAACTAATACGACCTATATTACTAATTATTTATATTGTTATTTGTATGTAACAAGTTGCAAGTTGCTGATTTTTAGTGTTTTTTATTGAATTTTGGTGGAAATCATTAAAAATTTACAGGTTATGAGGACTGGAATTGTTAGTAAAAAAATAAGATGGTGTTCTTTTGTTAATACTTTACAATTTACAAATATTAAGAATAATTGTTAATAATATTTATTAGAATTACGTAGTTAGTTATTCTTGTTATTGATTGTTATTACCAGATTAGCTCACCGCAGAAATAAGAAATACAAAACTAGAAATAAGAAACAATCACGGAACTGTGGTGCTATTATTAGCAATGTGCAAGCTTTAATTAATGCATAAGCAAATTATTGTTTTATTCATTTAATAGTTTACATTAAAATGATTTTTTTATAATTATATTTTATGTTGTCTTTAAACGCCATCTAGTGCGTAAACTGAACATACTAAAACTTTAAAACATCAAATTAAGCAGAATTTGTTTCTGAATGTAATAAATACTTCAAACTATAGTTAATTATCAATAATAGTTTTTGATTAAACCAACAAAATGTAAACAGTTTTCAAAAATTACTAAATAATTGTAAACTACGGTATTTTAACTTATGACGCCATCTAGTGTCTAGCCAAAACACACGAAAAACTTAGGCCATACATTAAGTTCAGCAGAATTTTTTCCTAAATCTACCACTTTTAACAAAAGTTAATTGTGAAATATAGTTTTTGATTAAACTAATAAAATGCAAAAAAAAATCCAAATATTACTAAATAATTCTAGAATAAGCAAAGTTAATCTTTAACGCCATCTAGCGCCTGAACAAAATACAGTAAAAACTTAAATCATACATCAAATTAAGCAGAATTTCTTCTTGAATCTAATACTTTTAACAAAATTTAATTGCAACGAATTGTTTTTGATTAAACTAAGAAAATATTAAAAATTTAAAAAAAATTACTAAGTGATTGTAGAATAAGCAAAGTTAATGTTTAATGCCATTTAGCGCCTGAATAAAATACAGTAAAAACTTAAATCATACATCAAATTAAGCAGAATTCCTTCCTGAATCTAATACTTTTAACAAAATTTAATTGCAACGAATTGTTTTTGATTAAACTAATAAAGTATTAAAAATTTAAAAAAAAATTACTGAATGATTGAAGAATAAGCCAAGTTAAACTTTAACGCCATCTAGCGTCTGAACAAAATACAGTAAAATCTTAAATCATACATTAAATTAAGCAGAATTTGTTTCTGTATAAATACTTCAAACAACAGTTAGTTATCAATAATAGTTTTTGATTAATCAACAAAATATAAAAAGTTTCCAAAAGTTACTAAATAATTGTAAACTAAGGTAATTTACCTTTTGACGCCATCTAGCGTCTAGCCAAAACACACAAAATACTTAAACCATACATTAAATGAAGTAGAATTTCCTCCTGAATCTAATACTTTTAACAAAATTTAATTACAACGAATTGTTTTTGATTAAACTAATAAAATGCAAAAAAAAAATGAAAATTACAAAAACATTCTAGAATAGGCAAAGATAAACTTTAACACCATCTAGCGCCTGAACAAAACATAGTGAAAACTTAAATCATACATCAAATTAAGCATAATTTGTTTCTGAATATAATACTTCAAACTAGGGTTAATTATCAATAATAGTTTTTAATTAAACCAACAAAATATAAAATGTTTCCAAAAATTACGAAATAATTGTAAACTAAGCTAATTTAACTTTTGACGTCATCTAGCGTCTAGTAAAACTCACAAAAAACTTAAACCATACATCAGGTTCACCGGAATTTCATCCTAAATCTACCATTTTTAACAAAATTTAATTGTGAAATATAGTTTTTGATTAAACTAATAAAATGCAAATAAAATCAAAATATTACCAAATAATTCTAGAATAGGCAAAGTTAAACTTTAACGCCATCTAGCGCCGGAACAAAATACAGTAAAAACTTAAATCATACATCAAATTAATAGTCTAAGAGCCCGCGACTGCCAGACCTTCGTTATTTTAGGAAAGCTAAAATTTTGTGTATGTGTGTCTCCAACACAGTTAAGAACGATCCCCAAATATGAAATCTGGATCGTGGTTCCTTTGGCAGATAACTGGTAAAAAGTCTTTCAATGCGTCCGGCAAGAT
>JARJDS010033138.1:0-12135 GCA_030264155.1 Atheta pasadenae | reverse complement strand
TAATAACGAGTAATTTGCTCGTGTATTCAACTGTTTTGTTTATTACTTAGGTAAGTTTAATATTAGTTAAGTAATTTAGTACGTCCTTACTTAATTATTTTATTGCCTAAGTATTACTTATTGAAATTAATGTCAAATTACTGTCATTTTTTGGCTTTTTACCTCTTTTTGTCATTGCTTAGTGTGATTGATGGACATTTAATTACCTTCGCCGACCCCCACGCACCCTACAGTCGTAAATTACAACTATGGCAATTTATCAATTGTAATCGATCTAATTAATCGTAAACATTAACGCCTAATAATAAATTACGTCTGTTTATGCGCACGAATTTGGAATGTAGAAATTAAAATCGTAATTTGTCATTGGGTTGTTGTAATTTTTAATTATTAACTCATTAAATTGATTAAAGTTAACCTAAAAACTTAAAGCAAATCAAAAACAACCCCAATGTTAAATATGAGATCTTTGCATTATTACTAATCACTTTAACGTTAAACTCTTTTCAAAAATATTCTGTTTCCTTCACAAAAATACCTATCACAATACGTGTATTACCGACCGGATATAGCACCAAGACGCCATTTTATCAAATGTCTGAATTTTAACGTTTTAAAATATAAATACAAACCGCATCGAATAGCAACCATTCGATATTGTTTTGTAGCTTTTTCATCTTGATTTTAAAATTAGATTGGACATCAAACGCTAATCAAAGATCTGTAACTGGCCCAACCTGCATAAACTTATGCTGCACCTGCTGATGTTGATGGTGTAGCGGTGACGAAGATATCAACGATGATTGCGTGCTTGTTACAAGTGACAGATTATCCAAAGTTGATGACGATGCTCCCGACGCCAACGAAGCCACGGATGTTTTATCGTCGTTGGTGTAGGACTCTCTGCGAGGATGATGCAGTAATGAGATGCGTTTTTCCAGCCTGCGGGAGGAAAGGAATCCACAACACAACACAAACATCAATGGTGTTATCAATGGTAGAGCAACATCAGCAAATCAAACGCTGTAAATTGTGTGTACAAAGTGTCAAACAAAATGTAAAAAATTAAATGAATTTGTAGGTTAATGATAAACATGCTGTATGATTGATTTTAAGGTTATGTTATGCTGTTATGATGTTAGTACTTACTGCAAAATCTTATTATCACTTTCTTCTTTCTTAGCTCGAGAATCTTGTACTTCTCGTCGTAGTTGTAGAACTTCTCTTTCCAATTCGCAAACTTGTCTATTTGCTGCCAAGGAGTGCGCGATCGAATTTTCTTCAGAAAGCGAAACCGATGTAGACGGTAGCGACAAATCTTCGTTGGCACTTAATCCAAGTCTGTGTGAACGAAAAAGAAACATAACCTTAAATTAAGGTTGAATTTATTTAATGATATAAATTATATTAAAACGCCTAGTCAGTTTTCTGTTAAAGTTATACGACGGGGAATAACTCGTAATGAGACTGCGTCCTGCATTGCGTTGTGAGGTTATGAAAGAGTGTGGCCGTAGCTATTCGCGCAAGCTGTCGTGCATTCTGGGTTGCGGCAGTTGAGATAATGGCAGACTGGGCGCGCGAGTAAGCGGCAAGATCATGCCTTATCGCGCTCCATATTTCCCGACTGTGTCAACAACGACCGACGCCGACGTCGCCCAACGCCAAACGCCGTCGACGTGAATTATGAGTTACGAGAACATATTCTCGTCCCCCTAACGCGTCACACATACAGGAGATTAAAAATATCACACATAAAAACTAAAATTCTAAGCCACACAGCGCCATCTCCAAACGACTACTTTAACTGAACTTTTAATAAAGATGAAAAATTTAAGTTTATAACCAAGTTTCGACCTTACCTGGCACTATTATTACTTAAATTAGCCATTGTGGCTATGCCGGAAGTAGTTGTGAAATTCATGTGCTTCATTTGTTCTTCCAGTTTAGCAATTCTTTCATTGTGTCGTGTTTTTTCGGTTACCATTTGTAGTTGGTTCTGAAACAAATGAAATGACAAAATATTAAAACCGCGTACTTGATGTTTTCAACCCTTTTTTCTTATTAGTTCGAATGTTTGCACAAATTTTTCACGTTTTAGACCACCCAAGTTGTGTATAGACGGCAAGACAAAACGTTTGGACGCATTTTACACCTTCGAGGCGTTTTACAATAAACCGCCCGCCACACAGGTAAATGGTGACGCTGTAAATTTCGACCTCGAGGTAAAATACGTGAACATAAACAGAAAAAATAAAGCGGAAAGAAGAGCAAAGTGTGCACGAGAGAACAGGAAGATGACAATAGTTAAGTGACAAAAACGACGGGATGCTAAAAGTACTAAACCACAAGAACCCTTGCTAAATTGCACTTCCTGTGATAAGTACCAGACAATAAATTGACAGAAGTACCTACAAAACGATAATAGCAAGTATAAAATATGTAAAGTTGCAAAAGTTTGGTTAGAAAGCAAACAAACAAACATGTTAGGGAAAAAGTAAATCTGGATAAATCTTAACCTCACTTTTAAACATAAACCCTACACATTATTGAATTGACCTAGGTAAGTTTTAAACCTTTGTTTAAATTTATCACATCTTCCTTTTCGTATCATTTGCGTGTGAATGTGTGAGTTTATAGTGTGTGTGCTTTGTACACAAAATGGCGGCCGTGTGCTCGATTCCGTCGCCGTTTCAATGTGGATCTGTGCATATTTGCGCTGTGCGCGATATTGGCGTTCAATTCAGCGCTCTGCGGAATTTTTATTCCATTCGCGTGTTGATTTTTTTCCGACCGCACTTGCCAAATGAGCGTGCGGCGGCGGGCGCAAACTTCCCTTTTGTTTACTGCACGGCGGCAAAGCAAAAGGCGTGCTGTGCTGAGCTGCAACCGCGGCGCGGTGGTGGTAGTAACGGCACAAGAGTATTTTTCATTGTGCACGCCGGCGGGTGGATGAAAAAAAAACAACCTCAAAGTCGTTTCGCGCGCGCGAAAAAATCGACGACTCTGTTTGTGTGACTAAACGATCAACGCAAACATTTGTTCTCTAAACAGATTTCAGATTATTTTATTACGACAAGCCATATGCGTTGTTGCCGCCGCCTCCGAGTCTACAAACCGATTCGTTTACATGCGTTTTACAGCCGTGTAAACCCGTGATCGATATATTTACAATTCAAACCTGAAATATAAAATAAAGTCGTTTTGATGTTTTTAAGTTAGCGCCATTTTGTTTTGTTTCTTCGTGGTCCGTGATTGGTCCGAACAACAAAAATTGGTTATTAAGTAATCTGCAGTCCTTGTGTGGTTGTCATCGGTGGGGTTTTGTGGTTCTCATCCTCTTTTAACCTAAACTCTGTTAGTGCGTTTGCGTTGAATTTCCAAGTGGGCCGTAAATTGCCTTAATGGGGATTTTAATCCGAAAGCGCCGGCTGCGGTCGCGTTGGGCCGAGCCCGAAAACACGAAGATGCACATCGGCGAGACTCCATTAAGGCCATCTCCTTGTTTGCACGATCGGCGGCGCGGCAAGGCGCGCGCGGACGACGAGAGTGGCTCGTATCGGGTTACCGCCGGCCTCGGTTCGTTCGAGGGGAAATCGTACATTGGCTCCATTGCCTCCATTCCTCTACGCGCCTCCACTCCCACATACTCGTATTACACGAGACTTGCACGACGTTCGTTTATACAGTAAAAAAAATAACCGCCGCCATCTTGTGTTGTCCGTCCAAGTCAAACCAAGTCAAGTCAAGTCAACAAAACACTATCAATATTTTATACGCACACAGACACAACAATACAATACTAACGCGTATTGTGTTTTGTTTCGATTTGAAGACGAAGAAAGCAAAACAGCAACGCGGTATATGGCGTCTTATTTTGATTTCCCTTGATTTTATCAAAAACTAAGGAAAGGACAAACGTTCAGAGGGACACACCGACTAGGGTTGTGTTGTGGCGATGAGGGATGAGTGCATATCCTATTTTATACGTGGACATCAACGTTCTGTCAATATTTGCGCGAGGAAGTAGATGTTCTCATCGAGCCATCGAACGAGCGCAGCAGACGCGACCGGAGAGTAGACGGATCGAGTTTCCGACGACTAGAGTTTTTTTCGGGTATGCATTATCGGAGGATCGATAATTTATTGACTCTTGCATTTTCCTGCAATCTTTACACAGACCCTAATGCACACACAGAATTTAGTTCGAACAGATATTACGAGTTTTAACTTTTAACACAAAAACAAAACACAAACTTTGTTTGGAATATTACACTTACCACAAACAAATTAAATTATAAGTGGCTTTATTAATAAAAATATAAGCAACATTATTATTTATTACGAAGTACTAAAATTCAACAAATAATGACAACAGTTCAACTGTTTTGGAAAAACTGCGACATACAGCGACACCTACTGAGAAAATAGTTAATTTAAAACGCAATTGCGTTTAACACCTAATACATTACTTATAATCAATAATGTTGCTAATTCATTTTTTTCACCCAGTAGTTTAAATTCTTAAAAACGAAATGTTTGTATAAATAATTAAATTTAGTGTTTCATTCACATTTGTTAGTTAGGCTACTTAACATACACAACAAAAAAGTTACTGAAAGTCACTAGAAAAATTACTAGAAACAAAACACAAATCAAACAAAAACTAAAGATGACATTCAATTGAAAGTTTTAAAAGTTACTTACATCTGAAAACTGTTTCTCTTCAACAATGTGCTTAACCTTGGCTAATAAGGCATCCTCCCTGATCCTAGCAGCATCCCTGATCTCTTTAATAAAATCTGATATCATTCCAGGTTCATAATCCCTATCCATATGATTAGAATGCATCTGCTGCTGTTTTAGAATATTCAACTCCATCCTCAACTCAGTAACCTCTCTCATCAGCTGCCTGTTGCTCTCCTGCAGAACATTTACCTGGTGAGTCAAGAACTGGAACATGCTCTCATTCTCACTACCAGAATCACTATCATTAGGCACACCAGGATCAGAGAATCGTCTCAGTCCATTCTCCTCCTCAATATCATCCTTTACAACTGGCAATGACATACATTCTTCAGTCCCAAAATTCTTTTGTGGAAACATTCGACTGGGAGTGTTTAAACTATTCATGTTACCAGCATTTAAAGTATGTGATGGTGTTCCATGTGAATTGAATCCAGAGTGGCCAGAGTTATACACTGGTGTTGATGAGTAATGATGATAACTTGGTGGGTATATAGGTAGTGACATTGGTTCTGGATGTATAGCAAATGAAGGTGCAGCTGGATAACCACAATATGAATTCATATAAGGCACATTGCAAGTAGTCAGAGGAAATTGGCGAATGTTGGACGTACTGGCATGTTTGCGATTCTTTTTGTTTCGTTTTGGTAGCACTGGTTGATTGCCGTTTAATTCTGGAGACATATTAGCGTTGTAAGTTGAGAACAATTTTGTTGTTTTGAAGGTTAGATTCGAAGCTTTCGTTTTTCGACTGTTTTGGTTGAAGTTCTTTGATTTACTGGTTGTGTTGTTACCGATAACAAAACACTCACGACAAGCGTAATATAATTAAGTGTACATTATGCAGTTAGTAATTGAGCAAAGAGCGAGTACACAGAGAGTATTATTGTGTTTAATGACACAAACACAGATCACAACATCACTAACGACGTAAACATTGTTTGTATAGTGATTGAAGAACAGGAAACTTGACCTGGGATACATTTAATTGAAAAATGGTTGAATACAGACATGGAGCGACATCTACATTTATAAATCTTACCTTAATCCAAAAAGATAAAATTAAATTAAGTTGGTAAGAAATAAGAAACATTCTGCCGCATATATATTTAAATATTGTTTAACTACTGCTTTAAAAATGTCTATAAATTTTATTTTAAACGGGCATTAAATTAACAAAAATAAAATTTGGCAGCTTTCAGTTATCAGTGCGACATCTACATTTCAAAAACAAATAACAAAGAGAACGTAACCTTAAAACGAGCTTAAACGCAAACTGACGCAAAGTACGAAAAACAAGTTTTCAGTTATTAACATTAAATAACGACTAATTGTTTATTAATAAGTTGTTTAATTTATTAGTTTATACTTATAATTGATCACCATCATTATGGAGTTGGATAATGCACTGGAAGATGGTGAAGTAAGTAAATGTTTATTAAAATTTGTTCTTTTTAATATACCAATTAAATTTTTTTCATTAAATATAAAATTATATAGTTAAGCAACGATTCCGATGGTTATACACCTCTCGAACGCCCAGCTGAATACTCTTCCTTAGTCAGACCTTTCATACCAATCAAAAAAGAATCAGAAAGTGATTTATCTGCATCTTCAAATTCTGATTCAGATTCCGACTCTGATTCACCAAGTTTTAGAGCAAAGAAACCCAAAGTAAAGACAAAGAAACATTTACCAAAACCTTTAGGTTCCAAAAAAAGGAAGTATGATGTTTGGAGTAATAGAGCACAAGAAGATTCATTATTAGCAATGACTTCTTGTGATGTTTCACAGAAAGACAGATCTCGAGATGTGGAATCTTATGACCCATCTGTAGCTAAGAGATATTATAAACAATTAAATGGTGAACAAGATGAAGATGGTGAAGAAATGCCCAATGCTAGTTTTACCAGGCAAAGGACAAACAATAAACGAAATCGGAATGATAGAAAAGATGCGAATTTAAGGTTAACAAATAGAGCAGAAACAGAAAATGATATGCCAGTAAAAAGTTATGCCAGGTATTTGAGGGAGATTGTTAAGGGTGAGATGACTGATGAACAAGTAGCTGTTGAGATTGCTAATAAATTATGTGAAGAAAAGGAAGATTTAATTCGTAAGTCTTGTGAATAAGTTTAAAACAGTTTTGAAACATGTATTGATTTATTACAGAAAGAATTGTATCAGCCATTGGTGCTGATAAAGCTATTAAACTGTATATGGACGTTAAACGTATAGAAAATGAAGGTGGGATGTTAATTATGGTAAGTGTTTTAACTTGATATTTAAATAAACTATGAACAAGTACATTTTTCATTTAAGAATCAAAGTCGAAGACGAACACCAGGTGGTGTTTATTTATTTCTCGTTAAACACGATGATGAATTAACGGCAGAACAGCGTGGGATTATATTTGAAGATGAAAGAAAGAATTATAAAGAATATATTAAAACCAAGAAGAAAAAGAAAAGTGATGAGATTAAAAGACAGAATGGTATGTTTATAATAAAAAACAATTTCAATTGCTATTTCTTAATTGTTTAAAGTGAGGTTAATTTATTTTATTTCTGTAGCTATGAGTCGAGCTAAAAATCAAAACCTACCGGAACTTTTAACTAAAGCTGATTTAGTTCAAAAACTTTCTGATAAACCATGGACGCCCAAAGATAACCCTGAAGATGTTGTGAATCCTCCACCTACACCAGAAACAGATGCACATGTTGATAGTGGTGACACTGAAACAATGGATGACAATGCTGCATCAAGCCTTAAAATAGAGAAATATGAAGATGACTTTCTCGACCTTGCAACTACAAATGATATGGATATGTTTTAATTCCTATTTTTATATTGTTTATTGAATACAAGTTAAATTAGTTGTATTACATTCTACAGAATTAAAATATTACCCAAAATTATTTCTAAATGTTTATGATACTGATTCTTTAGGGAAAATCCAACATCTAAAATTAGAAATAAAAACATGTGTTTTTTTACAATATATTGAAAAAAAACTCATATAATTAAGAATTAACTTACTAATTGTGGGATGATTGCTTCAATATGATTTAGAGTAACTTTATTGTCCTGCTTTTGATCTTGTTTTGCTTGAAGTATTGCTCTACTTGTAGTTTCAACCACAAGAAGTTTTGCTAATTCCGTCATCATGTTTGTAGCGTCGTCATTAATTTTTGTGCGTGAACTGTTAAATTGTGATTGAAGTAACTCTTTAATTACAGCCTAAAGTGTTTAATTATTTTTATAAGTTAATAATTTCATTGTTATTAATTAACTTACATTATCAATCTTATTTTCAATTGTGTTTAGTGGTTTCGACATGATAATGTCCAGTAAATAACCTCAAACTTTATTTGAAATCTGTTTTATTTTACACAACCAAACTGATCTTTTGTTTTTAATATATTATGTATAAAACATTAATGTATTTCAGAACATTAATTATTAATTTATAAAAAATTTCGATTTTGTATTATTTTTTAAAATTATTTTTTTTGTTTGAATTATTTGCTTGATAATTTGACATCTGTCATAACTACTCCTGCGCAGAACAGCGTCAAATTGCGCATGCGCGTTGTACAATTTTACAACTACAATCGTCCCGTACATAGGTCCCGTACGTTCCGCTGGTTTCCATCTTCTGTGTACTGTCGATACGTACGTAATTTTACATTTTCCTTACAAAAACTATAAATTTAACAAATAATTTATATTCTACCCACTTCCCTACAATAATATCAATTAATTATTATCTTTACAACATCTGAAACTCTAATTCAACATAGTTTAAAATCGATTTTTGTAGTCTAACCTCTTAACCATATAAAACTAGAAATGTGATTACATAATTTTAACTTTTTGTTTTACTTTTTACTTGTAGAAATTAAAGAATCACGATGGCAGACAAAGTAGCAGAGGTCGGCAGACCCATGAAGTTCCCGTACACCTTCTCTTCCAAGTTCATGCAGTTCCCATGGAAGCACTATTTCACCAACCAGTGGATCTGGAAGTACTATGCCATTGGTGTGCTTGTTACCATTCCTCTGTTCAAGAAGATCAGCAATTTGGCCAACTCACCTGAAAATGTAGCCAAGTGGGCTGAAATCCGCCGCAAGGAGGCCGCCGAACATCATTAACAAGCTTTTAAATGTACAATTGTTCATCAAATTAAATAAAATAGAATATTATTAGAGTCCGAGCTGTGCTGAATATAAGTAATAAGGTGACAACAGAAACTAAACTGATAACTTATGTTTTTAGTTAATAAACGTGAACTTTTAGTTGTTTAAACCTAAATATTCTTCTTTTAAATTAAGTCATGAGCGCTGAAACGCTTTGTAATTAATAATTTTTCATAAACTAAACTTTTAGTGTATGGTTGGTTGCATACACGTGTTACCATATGTTCGTTCTTGTTCTGACTTCCAATTTTTATTTGTTTTCTATTATATTCGACGTTGATTTGAGAATGAATAATAGGGTGTTAATTTTTAGTATCCGTTGAGTATTTTATTTATGTATATTGCAATATATATACATATAGAGAAAACAATTCTTCGCAATGCAAAAACTAAATAAATCATGATCTTGCATGTAATTAAAGTTGCCTATATAATTTGCAGTTCTTTCTTTTATGGCTTTTATGCAGCTTTTATGTTTATGACCAAATGCACTTTGTAAATTTAAATTTAGAAATGACCATGATCTTATTTCTTTTCCCGAAAAACGTTTACGTGTTTATAACAACAATTCCATTAATAATGATTTTATATTAGTCGAATCTTAGTCATAATAATTCTAATTCATTCAAATTCATTGTAATTCATGAACAAGGCTCTGCTAGGCAACACAAATTACTTGTACGTATTCCATGATTCAACACAATTGTGCATAATTGTAAATACAAAGTCGTACAATCATATTACACAGCGTAGCGATAATGATTTGAGCAGTATTTATACAACACACACCTGAATCTTAATTTTCAACCTTACGCGCACGCCTTCGCACAACAACTTTACATTGCCTGTGGCTGTGCGTTTGCCAATGTGTTAGTACCGTACCGCGATGCGCGCTGCCCAAGTCTGTATTAGCCAGTCAGTGTCAAACGGGCGCTCTACGCTTTCGGTGGTCGCGCTACGCGCGTACAACTCGTGCTTCTCTGTACTCTGCATCCACTGCGATGTGCCAATAGAGTCGTTTAGTACAGTTTAGTAGTAGTCCGTGCATTTACAACATCTACCATATCGTGAATTCGATCGAGAGTGTCAGTGACAACCAGCTGACGCGCACTATCAAATTGATGAAGTGATCGCACACACACGGTGTTAATTTGCGTGTGGATTGAAAACCCGCCCGAGACTTACGAGCTCCCTAATCGACATGGAGCTGGTCGCTACGCCAGGTGCTGAGGGCCCTCCGGAGGACACAATCAAACCAATCGGCTGTGCACACTACAAAAGAAAGTCCAAGTTTGTGGCAAGTATCGAAAATTATCACACTTGATCGTCACGCTAACTGCTAGTCAATTAATGCGACAAATCATTTGTGTGCGCGCCAGTGCGCGACTCAACAGCCAATTAATTCTTTGTTTGATTTGGTGCATCGGCGATAAAAATAACTTCGCAAATTCATCCAGATACGAATCCAGAGCGACGCAAATTGCGAGTTTCATTGCGACAGTGTCGACTTGCTTGCGACATTTTCTTTTGTTTATACAAAAACAAAAGTGTAACGTTCTCATGATACACTCAAATTCACGAATCATGTTTCAAGAATAAACCTAATAAAAATAAACATAATGAACCAGAACAACTAAGCAACACAATACAAGAAAAAACAACAATCATGTGAAAGAGTCAAGAAAGTTTGATTTGGGACAGCAGTACTGAATTGTACAACATGCGCGTAACTATGCGCATATATTCACAATATAATTATAATTCAATTTTGTTTATCTCTCGTTTGTGTTTTGTTTCATTTCATTTGCGTTTCTATGATATGTTTTATGGAACATTTTCCACGCTGCAGATTCCTACTTTTTTGCTTTGATCTCTACCTATCTAATTTCATCTAATAATGGAATTCAATTGTTTTAGACTCCGTGCTGCAACAAAGTGTACACGTGCCGCTTTTGCCATGATAGTGCCGAGGAGCATACAGTGAACCGGAAAGAAGTCACCGAATTAATCTGCACGATGTGCGAAACGCGCCAGCCGGTGCAAGCCGAATGCCAAAATTGCGGCATTCGCTTTGGAAAGGTGAGCTTGCGAACGATATGTGATGTGGATGGAAGATAAGAGTGTGGGATATGGACAAATCACACGAAATTATGTAATTTTGCGCTATTAACGAAAATGCAGCGCGCCGCATGAGCACGAACGCTGATGATGTCGATGTTATTCAATAATCTTACGCGCACGGCTCGGCCGACTCAGTCGACCATCCAGTCACTTTCTACTTCATTCACAATTACACACATACATTTAGCGTGTGTAGCTGTAAATGTAGTCATGTACTACTCCGTGTCATAACATAATTGTTGCTGCGCGCCATACCCGCGGGCGGTGATTTTGTAATTCCGCCGTTATGCAATTTGCAAGACGGGATTGATTGAAACTCTTGGAACTTGCACCTTCAAAACTTATGAAGCAGCCAGTCGAGTTGACGCAAACAAAAGCCTGACCCATTTGTTTGTTTTTTAAGGAAATAATTAAAAATAATGGTGTTGGATTTTAGTTTCAAATATGATTATTCCGTTGTATTGTTGCATTTAAAGGTCATTTTTGGTGTTTAATTTGGTTAAGTTGTTTTAGGTTATGTATTTTGACAATTGTAGTGACCGTAGCGGCGTCTTGAGCAATTTTTATTTAGTGGCCGATTCAATATAACTACACGTTTTACATGGTCAGTCTGATTAACACTGGATGTTAGCATTGCTTACTATGGCGATGTTTTTTTTATTTTTTGTTGACATGCTGTATGATAGAAAGAAGTTTTTTGACTCAAAATTTTTACGAAACTAATTAACAAATTCATGTTGCCGAAATTAATTAAAAATCAATTTCTTATTCTAGTACACATGTTTAGAATGCAACCTCTTCGACGACGAAGATAAGAATCAATACCATTGTTCCGGTTGTGGTATATGCCGAATCGGCGGTGCTGAGAAGTTCTTCCATTGTCAAAAGTGCAACATGTGCTTGCCGGTGCAGCTCCAAAACGGGCACAAATGCGTGGAGAACGTGTCGAGGGCAAACTGCCCCGTGTGCCTGGATGACATCCACACGTCGCGCATACCGTGCCACATACCAATGTGCGGCCACCTCCTGCATCGCACATGTTTCGAGCAGCTGCTGAAAGCCGGCCACTACG
>JARJDS010033126.1:0-18552 GCA_030264155.1 Atheta pasadenae | reverse complement strand
ACGCACATTATCGACACTTATTTATTTATGTGATTGTCAGTATGTGTAGAATTAGTTGTGGAGAATGGAAATTGTTTGGTCCTTGACTTGCTTTCCTTTCTTTCTTGTTGCCAAGAAGTATGGCATTGTCACGACTTGAACGCCTACAACTTGGAATTAAAAAATAATATGGCGTGTTATTAGCAATTATACTTTGATAACAAACAAACTATGCATAAAAAAAAAGCAAAAATAAAAAAAATGTGTTGCATTTGTGGACATTTTTTATACAAAACAGCAAAAAACTAATAGTTCTAATCAAAATATTAAAAAATGTTTATAACAAAAGTTATTCGTAATTTCCTGATGAACAATTTATCTTAGTAACATTTTTTTGTAAATGTCACCAGTTTTGCTAGAATTGCAAAAATGTGTCTTACAAATGGTAGTAATACATCAAAAATTCCGAAAATGTTGACACAAAANAGTTCTAATCAAAATATTAAAAAATGTTTATAACAAAAGTTGTAGAGAATTTATTGGTAAACATTTTATCTTAGTAACATTTTTTGATAGAACGCACCAGTTTTACAGAAATTGGGAAAAAATTTAAAAAATTACAAGACAAAACACCGTTTTTTTTAACATTGTTTGACACAAAAACTGAAAAAACTAATAGTTCTAATCAAAATATTAAAAAATGTTTATAACAAAAGTTGTAGATAATTTATTGATCTGCATTTTATCTTAGTGACATTTTTTCTTAAATTGCGACAGTTTTCTGGAAACCGTCAAAAACTCCAAAAAAATGCGATTTTTTGTGTTTTCTTTGGTTTTTAAAGTTAAAAATAGAAAAATCACGTTTTCTACTCAATTTTTTTTATAATTTAAAATTTTTAACACGTGCTAATCTAAATCTAAACAATTTTTGACGCAAAAAGAACAAGCGCGGGCGTTTCGCTTTCTTTTTTGTGCTCAATATTTTGTATTGCAAACTACAATTTCGTTTTCAACACGTTTAACATCAAAACTCACACAAAATTCATGAATTTGCCAAATTCATCTTTTAATTTCTTTGCTGCGATTTATATGTTTCTCTTCCCAAGTTATGCAACATTACTCATAAATTTCAAATTAAAATGTTAAAATATCAAAAATGTTTTAATACATAACGAATAACAATAACTTTTTTATAACAATTGATTAATTATTAAACTTAAAAACTTCATTAAGTCAATTACTTTTAAAACTTTAAATTTTGAACAAAATGATGTGAATTTTTATGGTTAGTATTTTGTTTGCACAAAATGGCGTCGGAAATCATTTCCCATGATGTTTAACATCAAATTAACTTTAACTATAAAAAACAATTCACACGAATGACGTCATTAAACGATTTATATTCATGTTTTGTTTTTTTTGTTTTATTGTTTCATTTGAAGGCGACACTGATTCGGATCACACGTACGAGACGTTGTATGGCAGCGACGGGCAACCACTCGGAGCACAAAATGGCGGCCATTCTATTACACATCACCAACAACAGCATCAGCATCACCAACAATATCAAATGCCGGAGTTGCATCATCATCCGGCGACGCACGAAATCGAAGGTCACCTCGACGATGACGACGACTTTGATTCATTCGAAAGTGATAGCGAAAGCGACAATTCATTTGCTAAGGTAATACATACATACAATTAAAGGACACTGTATTACCGACATTGTAAACACCTTTTGTTTTATTTGTTATTTTGCTGTTTTTGTTATACTACAGACTGATAGTGGTGTTGATATGGGTAATACACAACTTCCAGAGCCTCCTGCGAATCAAACCTACGCGTTCACACGTTTTGCAGCGTCAGCAGGCAAAAATGTTATGAAACGCTTGCGCAGGAACTGGTCAATGCGTAAAAACGATATTTCAAAGAGTTTGAGTCGCATTACGAAGCGAAAATCACGCACCGATCTTGATACAATAGGTATATTACATTATTTCAAAGTTTTTAACCTAAAAAGTATTAAATGTTTATAAATAATTTTTAGAACCAATGGCAACACCTTCACCAATAACGCCGCAAAACTCGACCCAGGATAAACACACCGTGGGTAGGCGTGGTTTTCTCAACAAATTTAAACGCAGCATGTCAATGACAGGTGACCTTGGTGACCAATTCTCCGACAGACCCAAATCGACATTCTACGTCACAGACCCCATCGATTTGAATGAATCCACCAACGAAATAAACGCAGAACCAAAAATTCCGGAGCGTAAATCAAAAAATCATCTAGTCAGACCACAAATGCCCCCACCACCTGCACCAATATCACCGACACCATCCTCCACATCAACCCCAACACCACCATCTTCAACAAAAACAAGGTCACAAAGTTGGTATGCGGAATGTGGAGTTTTCAAACCTGATTCACCAGCCCCAGCACTACCACGACGACCTAATAGTTTCTGGTATGCTGAGGTAGGTTTATACCAAAGTGGTTCACCGCCTAGTACCAGTACGTCTTCAGAAAACAGCGGTAACAGCAGTGGTAGCAATAACGTGAACAGCGTAGCCAGTAGCGCCACCTACGAAACGAAACCCGAGCCTGATTATTATTACAATACTTCAGTGAAAAGTTACGATAGTAATGATACGAAAAAAGACGAAGCTTTCAATAGTTTACAAGGCGATATTCAGCTACGCCTGCAGGATGAACCGTTGTATCAGTTTTATGACGCCGCAGTTCTAGAGTCGGTATGCAATTCGGGATTATCGGATATGTATGATGATTATGAGGAAATCGCCAAAGATAAACGCACGTCGTTTGCTAGCAGGCCGTCGGCGATGGAGATTGTTTCGCCGAGGAATAATGTCTCTGTGGCGAGGACTTTGTGGTGTGAAATACCCGAAGTTGTACAGTCGACTGTATTATCGACGTTGTCGATACACCAGAAGAAATTGCAAGAAGCCAAGTTTGAAATGTTGACATCGGAAGCGTCGTATTTGAATAGTTTGCATGTTTTGACTGAGCATTTTGTTAAACGGTTGAGAGATAGCGAGTTGTTGAATGATGACGACAAGGAGATCCTGTGCGGTAAGATTTTGCCCGTGAAGGAATGTTCGGAGAAGTTGTTGAGCGATTTGGAACGTTGCTGGCAGGAGAATATTTTACTACATCGCGTTTGTGACATTGTGAAAACTCACGCCGAGGAAAATTTTGGGGTTTATGTGTCGTATTGTGAGAATCAAATTGTTTTGGATCAGACTTTAAAGAAATTGAAGTAAGTTGTAGTTGTTTTGAGGTCGGTCGGTATTACAGGTTACAAAGTTACCGACTGAAATCAACAACTTGTTATTTTTGTGGTTTTAACGTGGTTCTTTTTTTAATTCTTTAGGGAAAGACCTAATTTTGTTGAGTTTATTCGTCAATTGGAAGCCAATTCAGTGTGTCAATTGCTGACGTTGTATTCGTTCCTCATGTTACCAATGCAACGCATAACGCGATGGCCGCTCCTTGTCGACGCGATACTGAAACGACTTTCACCACAGGACGACGAATACCACAGCTGCCAATACGCCCTAGCAACTTTGAACAAGGTGGGTAACATTTTAAATCAATTAAATTCGATTTAATACATAATTGGTTTATTACACTAACATTTAATTCAAGTAGTGATGTTTAAAAGTTTAATATGGAGGTTATGTTTTGTTTCATGTTGTTTTTTGTGTTTATAGATCGTAATGCGATGTAATGAAGGCGCTAGAAACATGGAACGCATCACTGAGATGCGTAAATTAGCTGGGCAAATGGATTTCGGACGTGGTGTGCCACCGTTCGACCTAGTCAATGGTAAACGCTGGTTGGTCCGATCTGGACCACTCACGCAAATGCTCAATCGCGGTGATGACGTGAAGCTGACGTTTGGTAAACGTTTTACGAAAATACCGATTCATTTGTTTTTGTTTAACGATATTGTTATTGTGGCCAAAAGTAAAGGGTAAGTATTTTTTTTGAAAATTCGGTTAACTTAACTTCAAACTATTACTAAAAATAATTATTAATTGTATTTATATTAATTGTGTGTTTATAGTGATGGTGTTTACATTGTCCAACACTATTGTTCTCGCTCGTATCTCGAATTAAACAGTGAAAGTTTGGCAACGCTGCCTATGAAAGACACGCAAGGCCGCCATCTTATATTTTTGACCATACTGGAAAACCATGATGAGAAAACGGTGGAAATGTTGCTCAGTTGTGCTTCGGAAAGTGACAGAGAGCGATGGATGGAGGCATTAACGCCTCCCAAGTCGGAAAATCCGGAAGAAACGTTGTACGAATGTTGGGATTGTCCACAAGTGACAGCTGTGCATAACTACATCGCCAATCAGCCGGATGAGTTGCCTATCACTAGGGGCGATGTAATCAATGTTACTAGAAAAATGGCCGATGGTAAGCTGGGAAAAAATAAATTTTATATAAAATATACAGGGTGTTCTCAAAAATTAAGTTTTATTTATTTTTATTTAAGGATGGTTCCATGGCGAAAGAATACGAGACGGTGAAACTGGATGGTTTCCTGCGAATTATACAGTGGAAGTCGCAAATCCGCATGTGCGTGCGCGCAATTTGAAACAGAGATATCGACTGCTCGCGTATAGCGAAAATTATCTAAAGTCAAAATAGTAAAGGTAGATTTAGTACTTTAAGTGAAACATTAAATTAACTTTAACTGCCTTAACCCTAACATACCATACATTCCAATTCTAGTTAAATTTTTTTAAATAGCAATAAATTAGTTTTGTAGATTATTTTGTAGAATAAGTCATTGAACTTGTATATAATGTTATTACATATGTTATTTTATTGTATATGATGCGCAATTATAATTATTTATCTTTTTATAGGATGTTGTTTTATTTTTTGTTACCTAAACACCCTGTGTGGGTCTTTTGTGTTGTGTAGTGTTACGAAACACCCGAAGTAAAAGTTTAGCCGTTTGTTTTGTGTTTTTTTAAAGATATTATGCGGTTTATCTTAGTTATTAGAGAAGGAACAACTTTTAACCTAGAAATTAATACCGAAAACACTAAATTTGCTTCGAAAATAGTGGAAAACAGTTGAAAATAGTCAAAAACTTGTTTTGTTTTAGATTTGCAAAAGTTTAGTGTAAAAGAAGTTGCCTACATTAAACGTTCGCGCTAACGCAATATAAAGTTTTAGTTTACTTCAAATATTTTGTTGCACACTGTTGCAAAACAAACACACTGATTGCTAATTTGGTAATTTATCTTTTCTATTAAAAATTCACAATACAAATGTAGTAAACAACTCGTGACGTAACAAATCCCGAAATCAAGAAAACCAATAAACACTTCGGCTAGATTCGTTAGAAATAATACATAACAATACAATGTGTTACCACAAAATTTCGACAAACATTATATACATATAAGTCTATTTCTTGTTTAAAGATTTTAAAAACAATTAATAACATTTAATGCTAATCAATTTTGATTATAAAACTCAACCAAACTAATAAATATTGTTAAAGTCGGTAATAACCGAGATGAATTATTTATTGTAACACTCATTGTAGTATATAGACTTTAACCGAAGATACCCGAAGACGCGGGTGACGTCAAATGACCTTGATTTGTAATGCGCGCGCGTGTGGTGACTGCCCGCACCGCGCACAACTCGTGTGTGGCCTGGCCCGTGTTTGTAAACAGCAACACGTTGATCTGTTTTGTTCGCAACTGTGCGCGTTGTGCCTTTATTCGCGCTGACAAATTACGTTAACGAATAACAAATCAGTAACAAATTGTGCTTAAACTTATTACGACAGTGCAACGACAGTTGTCATCGATTGCAATCGACAAAAATCGTCGCTAAACTTGAAGCTGATTAGTCGATGCTCGATTGTTTTGATCACAACAAAGTAACCAGACGAGTACCAGCAGGCTAAAAATGGATTTTCAAGATATGATCATTGTGGAAGAAGCAAACACAAATGTGAGTTAGTAAAAATCACAAATAATTAGACATTATATTATTATTGTGTGTAAAATTATTTGTTTATTATGGTGAAAATTATTTGGGTGAGAATAGAATGTAAGTAGAATGAGAGGCACAAGTTTGGGTAATAAGGTTCGTGGTGCGCATGCGTGCCATAAAATGTGCACGAAATTTAAAGATATTTGTATTTATTTTAATTAATTTTTATTATAAAGTTATTGTTTTAGAGTAATTGATAAAGTTTTAAATTATAACTTTTGTTTTTGTGTTTTGTTTCGTTTGTTGTGTTTATACTCGTTTATACCTTTACGTTGCGTGGTGTATGGTGGGTTGCCTACGCCAAAGTCCGAAAACTTTCCTGCATGAACCGCATCGACTCGCAGTCTCGTCCAGTTGTACGACGAACGGCGCAGGGTATCGTAAACTGCGCAATATTCCGCGTTTGCCTTCGCCGGCTAGACGCGAGTCGCAATAAACGCCGCGTACATTCGCGTTCACATCGTTTTCCATGCAATCGCAATCACGCATTGCCCTACTGCGCGTCGGAGTCGGACGTTAAGATCGTTAACATCCTGCGGGATATTGCGGGACTCCAACGAGATTGGCGATAGCGACTTGCATCGACATCGACGCGACAATAAACAGGGTAAATATTTATTCAAACATTACTCCCCACACTTAACAAAACATCAAAAAACGTATCTTCTAATGCGTTTTTATTTGAATTAAATTTTTATCAAATCCAAGGCTTGCTTGATTTTTTTTGTTTTAAAAAATTCTATATACGCATTACGCATAAGCGTTTAGTTGCATTTGTTTTCTACCTCGTCGTGCTTCTTGTTGATTGGTTCGTTGTTGAAATTCGTGTTTGAAGTTTACGTTGTGCAGTTGTTTCGTTGACAACGTCGTCGTGTGTTGCGCGAAGACATGTTGCATTTTACTGCGCAGAAACATTGAAACAAAAAACTAAATACACCAAGTTACAATAAGCAATTATTATTGTTACAAGCAAATGTTGTGTGGTTGTTTGTAAGTACGCAGCGTGTCGTTGCATAACATAACTGCATCTAACGACTTGTAAGTATCGTGTGTTTTCTTTTAGTTTTTTTTTTGTTTTTGTGTATGAATGGATGCCGGCAATATGGCCGCGACCTGCCTCAATGGCATTGAAATAAATTAAATTAAAATGCGAATTTTTTGTGTGTGCAAGTACTGTAAATTTATTTATTATGTTATTTGCTTGCAGGAAGGCGCACATCGCAAGGAAAGTGGCAAGCGTGGGCGAAAACCAGGACGCAAGAGTGCTGAGAAAGTGGACATGAAAATCAAATTAGGTAATTGTAATTTTTTAATACAATATTATTCATTTCATCTTATTTAACAATAAAATTAAAAATTTTAGTGATTTTTATTTGTCACAATTTTTTGACATTTTTGGCAACGCTTTACAATTTTTACTCTTGCTCCTAAAGTTTTTGACCAAATTAATTGTTTTTGGTCTTAATTTAAAGGTTAAAAGTTGGTCTTTCGTTTATATTCATTATAATCCTCAATATAAGTTCAGAAAAATGAGTAATGTGCAGTCAAAATATGCAGTTTTTTATACTTTATATATTTTATGTTTTACTACGTTACAATGTAAACTATTTTGTTTCAGAACGCAGCAGGCAAAGCGCCCGTGAGTGCAGAGCACGAAAAAAGTTGCGTTATCAATACCTCGAGGACCTGGTCAGCGATCGTGAGAAGGCTGTGTTTGCTTTACGTCGAGAATTAGAAAAAGTATGATTTTATGCAACCCCAACAGCGAAACCAAGGTTTACAGTTCTTTTTTCTAATTTCAGTATCATCAATGGTCTAAGGAACTTGACGAAGGCGTCGTACCTGAAGGCATTCACGAATTGCTCGAATGCGATGTGGGCGCCCTCAAAAGCAAGTGATTGCGTACAACCACAACCCTAACCTAAAAACCGTACTATTTTTGTTTGTCGTCAAATGCTATAATTGCCTATATTTAAATGTTAAATCTAAACAAAAGAAAAAGAGAGAGTATATTCTATTAATTGAAGTGAATTTAACACAAAACAAAATATATTGTGTGATAAAATGATGAAAAAAATCATTTCTCAGTAGTATCACTTCCGCATAATTAAGAAATCACTAATAATCAACAAACAAGGTATGTACATACAATAAAACTTAATTTTCTTTCTTTTCAAAATTTTTGTACAATTTATAAACTTATTTATAATTCATTTCATTTTACTAATTAATATATGATTTATAGTCAACAACACATGATAGAGTACTTCTTCTACAACAAGACTTTTTTCGTTTCTTTGTTTTAACTTGAAATTAATTTCCATTTAAGTTAATTAGTCATTGTTCCGTTAGTAACTTAACTATCAAACAAGCGCCGCAGTTTGAGTGTTCGCCGGCAATGGATCAACGACATTATCCAATCGTCGATACTTCTTAATACGTTTCCATTCGCCGTTATTGTAATTCATCTGGAAGTGTGTCTCCACCAACATGGTAAGATACGTCTCATCCGGCTGCTGCACATTTTCTTGATCTTCGCTTAATTTAATTGTAACAATATTCCCTAGGTGCGGACAGGGGTTATCCCTTGACCCGGCCATAAAACCTAAAATCAACGCCTTTTCCGGCCGTGTAACCTTATTAGCAGTCCGGAACATGTCCTGCGCTTCCAACATTTGTTCCCTAGTAAGCGCCAAGCCGCGTCGTTGTAATGAATTCGCTGTGGGCTGAGGTTGTATTCGAATTTGTGTCACATGTTGCACAGGAGGTTGGGTTACAACGGGTGTAAGCGCTGGAATAGGCGTGGGTGCTGGAGCCACGGGAGGAGCTTTGACAACTGGTGTAAGTGGAGGAGGGTTTTGTGATGCGGAAGGCGGAGATTGTCTTATTGGTAACGCAGTGCCTGTAGTGGCAATTGCTGTTGGTGTAGGGGTTGGAGGAGTGACTGATGGTGTTATAGGCGTAGTTGGAGTGGGCGTGGAAGCAGGCGTAGTTGCTGGCTGTGGTGTAGGTGGAAGATATGACGGTGCACTGAGTCCAGCAGCGTAATCCGGGGTGTTGTTTGTACTGGGTGGCGATAACATTCCAGGGTTGTCTTTTTTCGCCGCGTTTTCTTCTTGTTCTTGTTGCCGTTTGCGTTTTTTAGCTGCTGCGTACCCCAGAGGTTGATCGGCGATGTCTAATAATTTAACTCCGCCTTCTTTGCGCCCAGCGGCCAATCGTGGAATTGGAGGGCGGTTTGTACTTGTACCAAGAACCGTGCTTCGAAAACTTGCAGCTGGATGTCTGCTTGGAATACCTTTTAGTGGAGCTGTAAATAATTACATTATGATCATAAATAAGCTTCAGAAGGAATATAAAAAATTAAGGTTAGAAATTTTCACTTACTTGTATCAGTCATTTTCCTAGGCATTCCACGAGATCTAACCGGAATAACAGGCGCGGATGCTTTTTTTAAATTGCTCTGAACGTCCGTGGCTTTTTGCAGTAAATCCGCACG
Source organism: Atheta pasadenae (assembly GCA_030264155.1). Lineage (NCBI taxonomy): Eukaryota > Metazoa > Arthropoda > Insecta > Coleoptera > Staphylinidae > Atheta > Atheta pasadenae. Next base: position 9,019 of record JARJDS010033126.1, on the reverse strand, counting down.
CAATAACGCTGATTTCGGTTTTTTTTTTAATGTGAAATGCTTTGTTGGTTGAGGTTGTTGCCCGACAACTGATGTCAATGCTTGCTTGTTTAAATAATGGCACTCCATTGGCAACATAACTTGTTCAGCTTGTTTGCGCACCAGCTGCCTAAGATCGTTCACTAGATTCGTAAAAATCGGTCGCACCTCATCCAAATCCGAGATTTCCATGTTCAAGGACCCAGTAGCTGGGTAAGTCTTCAGTGCTTCGGCAATCATTGATACCCATAATTCTGAATCACCTACTGCAACTTCCAAAATCTGATCTAGATCAATTTTCCACTAAAAACAAACTTTTTAACTACAAAACCACAAAAATAATAGTGTTAAATCACTTACTTCATCAATGTTTCTTCGAGGGATGTGAAAGAAGCTGAGCAATAGCTTGAGTTTCACTTGTGTTTGAAGGTCAGGGAAGCACTCTCTTATGTTTCGTAAAACTTCACTGTTTAATTGCGAACAAATCGAGCCACCCGTCCATGAGTCGTTTGATGTGCCCAACTTGTTGTGCAGCCACAGAGATGTGTCGCTGTCACGCATGTTCGCCATCTTTGTAAATAACCAGCGACCTAGCGGCCATGTTACGCGCGCATTCCGTGCGCTGTCAAACAACCATAACTGTCACAGAAGTGTCAGAAAAGCTACAACCCAAGGGGCATGCGCCTGTTGTAGCATCTTTTTTCGTTTGACAAGCAAACAGAACAAAACAAAATGACACCTTCTCAAATTGTAATGGCCGTTATTTTTCAAACAAAAAATGTTTGTTAGGTTACGAAAATATACCAATATTTAATTAATTACATTAATTTTATTAATTAAATTAAAACAATGGATACATCAAGTAAAAATACGAATGGTGCAACAAAAAATGATAAATTGTAAGTGGAATTTTTAGTAAAAACTGTTTTTCTTTTCTTGAACTGTTTGTTTTGTAGATCTTTTCATAAATTTCTTGATGACATCAACAAGGAATATGAACGAATACGCAAAGAACGAAACCTAGACAATAATGCTTTGGAAACTAAAGAAAATGAAGAGTCCTGTGAAGAAAATGAAGAGGAAACAGACTTAAAAACTGATTTTACTGATGATTCAGGTATTAGTAATAGCAATCGATCATTGAATACAGTAAACACAGTAAATAATACTGAAAAAAATGAAGAAGCATCTAATGTAGTTAATTCTCAAGTGATAAATAAAGCTAAAGTTAATTTAAATACTAGGTTTAGTGAAGAAAGTATAAAATTTGGAAAAATATTAAAGAAAAATGAAGAAAACAAAAGAATTCAAAACTTATCACAAAAAACACAAAATATAAACTTAATAGATAAAAGTAATTTAAATGAAAGACAATCAATGTTAACAGTTTCAAGTGATAAACAGACAAATAAAACATCATCACATCAAACATCACCTTTAGTTGAAAAAAATGTACAAAATACTAACGATGAATCAAAACCAAAAGTTGAAAATATAGATAAACCTTTGTTTAAAACAGAGTTAAGTATTAACAATAACCAAAATCAATTTGTTACACCTCTGCGGTCATTACCGCCTCCAAAAGTACCACATTCATTGCCTGCAGCAGCATGTTCATCACAAACTCTGCCATGTAGTTCACAAAAACAAGCAAGACAAACACCAGGAATGCAACACCAAACACCAAAAATAATGTGTACAATTGATATGCGTTCACATATGAATACACCGATATTTCAAATGCCGGCTAAAAAATCTTCGGTGAGGAAACATTTACTGTCCTCGTCGTCTTCATCCACGTCCATTTTAGGATGTGTGCTTGAAGATGAGGATTCGGTTGAAAATGAGAAAATTGAGGAGAAAGCTTTACCTTTGTCTGAGCAAAAAGTAAAGAATGTTTTTAAATGTATTAAGGTAAAAGATGTGGAGTATATTGTGTTGAACGAGCTGGGAAAAGGAGGAAGTTCAGTGGTTTATCATTGTTATGATCCGACCAATAAGGAGGAATGTGCTGTCAAAGTTGTGGATTTGAAGCAGGATAAATTGGGGTTTATTAATGAAGTCAAGGCGTTAAAAAGGCTACAAGATTGTGATCGTGTTATTAAACTAATTGGATAGTAAGTACATTTTTGGTTTTCAAATGTAAAATTAGGCAACCCAACATACACCACCAAATTTTTGTTTTAATTCTAAATACTCTGTATGTTGATTTTTGGTAACAGTAAATTCATTGAATGTGATTTTTAATAAAATTTTATCGCATTAATCACTTTAACCGTTCAGTCTAATCTAATCTCGCACATAATAATAGGAAATGTGTCATTAACATCCTGATGATCTATAAAATGTATAAAAGTTAAACAAAGCCTGATTTTAATAAATTTTATTAATCGTTTATCATGAAAACTAAACTGATATATTTTTTTAATTTGTTTGTTTCAGTGAAATTTTAAACAATGAAAAACAACTCTACATGGTCCTCGAGAAAGGTGGGCGTGACTTTGCGCAAATCCTGCGTGAGCACACTCGAAACTCCGCCCACTTACCAGCTTTCATGATTCAATTCTATTGGATGCAAATGCTGCACGCCGTCAAACAAATGCACTCCAAAGGCGTGATTCATTCCGATTTAAAACCAGCAAATTTCATCGAGATTCGCGAACGTTTGAAACTCATCGATTTCGGAATTTCCAGCTGCGTTCAATTGGATATGACAAGCGTCATGAAAACCATCGCATTAGGCACATTCGGCTACATCAGTCCAGAAGCTTTATGCGCCGATCGCGACGGCAACCAATCACCAAGCGCGCAGCCTACGTACAAAGTAGGATTCAAATCAGACGTGTGGTCATTGGGTTGCATACTCTACCAGTTAGTATACAAAGTAACGCCGTTCGCACACATCAAGCACAGTTCAGCGCGTCTGTCTGCCATCATGGATCCAAACCACGTGATAAATTACCCACGTGCTGATTGGATGCCATCGAACGTTATTAATTGTATTCGTGCTTGTTTGCGTTTTAACGCCAAACAACGCCCTACTGTAGATTATCTGATACAAAACGAGTTTGGGTTGTCGCAATAATTGTTTAAATGTAATTTTTTATCAATAATTTTGTTCCATGAACACTCTGTATATAGATTTATTCAAGTATGTTTTGTCGAAGTACTCTAAACACTTATACAGTACACGCTTTTTGTAACAAACAAATTCCGTGTACATGATAAGATTATCAGATTATGTTTTTTGATATCAGTTAAAGCTGTGGATTGTGGAATAATGCATTTTAGGTTCTAAACTTTATTTCCATCAATCAATCGGCAGTTGTTTGTGTAACTAGTTACTAGTGTCAGTAAAGATTTGACACAATGCATTACGATGAGGACGACGAGCGTCCTTTTCTGTAAGTTTTTAGTTTATAATCCGCCATTTAGTATTTGATTAACGTTTTTTATTGTAATTTGTAGTCCGTCGAAGAAAGAAAAAAAATGGGATCAGTTCCCTGATTCACCACGAGAGGTCATCTCTGATTCTATGGTTGAGTCGCAATGGTACAACGTTTCGCTAAAAATCCTCCATCTTCTTGCTTTCACTCTGACTTTTATCATCGTCTTGTTCTCCGCTACGGTTTCCAAAGGTTCTTTGTTGTTTATGACGTCACAAGTATCACATAACCAAACAAAACCTTACTGCAATGAAGAATTGGACGTGAATCGACAATTTGTTGTTAAGTTACCTGACACTGAACGCATCGCTTGGATCTGGATGCTTTTCTACGCATATTGCGTGCCGCAAGTCGGAACTTTTATCCGCGCCGTGCGTATTTGCATCTTTAAAAAACGCGAACCACATCAATGGTCTGATTTTTTCTTGGTTATGGCCACGGAAACGTTTCCCTCTATTGGTGCCGCCATTTTGGTGTTCGGTGTTTTGCCGCAACTTGATGTGCTCAAAGGCGCCATGTTATTGAATGGTTTTTGTTTTTTTCCAGCGTTAATAAGTAAGTTTATTGTGATCTTAACCTAACCTAACTTTAGTTATTGAATGTTTTAGATGTGGTTATGATTAAGAAATGCTCATCGGTAACACGCCCACCGAAAATCTTTCTTGATATCGTCGCATTGGCGTGTCAATCCACCGCGTTGGTTGTGTGGCCGCTGGTTCAAGGCACAGCCGAATCGTGGTTGATCCCCATCGCCATTTTGTGCATCACCATTGGGTATTGGGAGAATTTCTTTAATTGGAAAATGATTATTAGTAAAGACGATGTGCGGAGTGGCAAAAATGACATGTTCTTGCGTGCCCAGCGTAATATTTGGGTGGGTTTGGCGCGCGAACGTGTGGAATTTACTAATACACGTTATTTTATCTACGCATTTGTTTCGTTGTGGAAAATCATCGTGTTTTTCGTCACAATGGTGTTGTATTTTCTGATCAGCGAAGGCCAAGCTGATTTTTTGTTTGATTATTATTCGCTTGCAATGCATTCACATCCGATTGTTATACAAGAGGTTAGTATAGGCAATATATTCCAAATTTCAAGTCATTCGCTTGAAAATTGTCTGAGTTATTTGTCTTTGGGTCTTAAAAATTAAGTTTTGAGATTTGAGCGTCTAAATTTTTAATGCCCGGTTTAATCCTGTAGCTGGCGCTGTGGTAAAATCAACAATTAATTTTCATATAAATCAAACGGCATAATATTTTTATGACTCTAAAGTATGGTTTAAGCAAAAATACTAACAAATTTTGTTGTTTATTGTTTAGATTGCACCGGTAATAACAAGTAACCTTGCTAATATTGATGATATCATCGCCACGGGTTTAGGTACAAGTATTCCATCCGATCAATGGACGCCAGTCTACGTGTTTCTCGTCAACGTGTTATCCACCTACGTCACTTACATTTTTGGAAAATTCGCGTGTAAAATCCTAATCCAAGGTTTCAGTTATGCGTTTCCAATCAATTTAACTATGCCCTTTGCGATTTCGATACTTATTGCTATGTGTGGTGAGTTTGCGCATGACCCATGCGCTTATTCGGGTACCATACCGCCATATTTGTTTTTTGACATCCCATCGAATATGTACTTTTTGGAGCGTTTCATCGTGGATGAATGGGCTTGGATGTGGTTGTTATGGATGTTATCACAAGCGTGGATCACCCGCCATATTTGGACGGCGTGTAGTATCCGTTTGGCGCGTACTGAAGTCCTGTATCTACGTCCAATGTACGACGCGTTTTTAATCGACCAGGATATTGCTTTGAATCGCCGCAAAGAAATCTTTCGTTCAGATGAAGGTATTGCCGACGAAGGTGATGGTGATGATGTGTCAAAGAACGAAGAACGTTTAAGGTCTTTCACCGATGGGTTTGAAGACGGCCCTGTTGAAACAACGCGTATTTACGCATGCGGTACAATGTGGCATGAAACTAAAGACGAAATGATGGCGTTTTTGAAAAGCATTTTACATTTGGATGCTGATCAATGCTCCAGAAAGATTGCAAACGTTGAATTGGGCATTGAAAAAGATTACTACGAGTTGGAAACTAATGTGTTCTTCGACGACGCGTTTGTAAGATATCACAAAAATCCAGAGCCGTATTTGAACGATTATGTTAAATTGTTGATTGGGGCCATGGACGATGCGCGCCGAGATGTACACGAGGTCGAGGTACAATTTCCCGGACCGGTTAAAACGAGCACACCTTACGGTGGAAGGTTAACGTGGACTTTACCGGGCGGAACTAAATTTATCGCGCATCTTAAGGACAAGAAGAAAATTCGAGCGAAAAAACGTTGGTCACAGGTTATGTACATGTATTACTTGTTGGGTCATCGTTTAATAAACGGAAACGTCAAGGGAGATAAAGATGTGCGAGGTAGCAACACGTTTATTCTGGCTTTGGACGGTGATATTGATTTTCAACCCGACGCTGTTCTGCTATTGGTTGATTTGATGAAAAAATCGCGATCAGTGGGCGCTGCTTGTGGGCGTATTCATCCGATTGGCTCCGGGCCAATGGTGTGGTATCAAATTTTCGAGTACGCCATCGGTCATTGGCTGCAGAAAGCAACCGAGCACGTTATTGGTTGTGTGTTGTGTTCGCCTGGTTGCTTTTCATTGTTTAGAGGCAGTGCGTTAATGGAAGATAATGTTATGAAGCGTTACACTACTGAATCATCCGAAGCCCGCCATTATGTGCAGTACGATCAGGGCGAGGATAGATGGCTCTGTACGTTGTTACTACAGCGTGGTTTTCGCGTTGAGTATTCGGCGGCGTCGGATGCTTACACGCATTGTCCCGAAGGATTTAATGAGTTTTACAATCAACGTAGGCGTTGGATGCCTTCCACAACCGCTAACATCTTGGATTTGTTAACTGACTTTAAGTACATTACGCATACCAATCAGAATATTTCCATGTTGTACATTACGTATCAAGGGGTGATGATGATTGGTACTGTGTTGGGTCCAGGGACGATTTTTCTTATGTTGGTTGGTGCTTTCGTCGCTGCTTTCCAAATGGACCAATGGACGAGCTTCATGTACAATGCTGCGCCCATTTTGATTTTTATGACTGTTTGTAAACTGTTTAGTTCTTCTGATGTTCAAGTAAGTGTTTAACGTGTTTGTTTTTCGTAGTTTACGTTTGCATGTACAGATGGCGTTACTAGTAATTTGTTTTTTTTCAGTTGTTTTTTGCTGGATTACTCAGCGCCATTTATGGGTTAGTTATGATGGCTGTACTGGTCGGTGTGTTGATGCAAATCCAACAGGATGGTATAATGTCACCATCGTCTTTGTTTTTCTTCTTCATTGCCGGGGAATTTATCATAACAGCCATGATGCATCCTAAAGAATTTGGTTGCCTGATGTATGGCGTTATATACTACGTCACTGTTCCAAGCATGTATCTCTTATTAGTCATCTACTCCGTTTTCAACATGAATAACGTTTCTTGGGGTACGCGTGAAACCGTCGTAGTCGCACCAACTGAAGGTGATGACAAAGCTAAGGCTAAAGCCGTGCCTGAAAACGGCGCAACAAGAGTTTTGAACCTTCTAGGTGCTAATGGACAGGAACGTACTGGCGCCATATCGTTTTCGATTGCTAATCTATTCAAATGTTTATTGTGCACAGCGCCATCTTCACCCGAAGAGGAGCGCTTAAAAGCTATTCAAACCACTTTGGATGCTATACAGGTTAAATTAGGTATGATTGAGAAACAGGCCGAACAGGTGACGGAAGAGCAGCCATTGGCGTCAGCGCCGCCACCGGAAGAAGACGAATCTACGAATAGCGTGACTGCTGAGGAGTATGAAGACTTGAATTGGTGGATGGATGAAAATGATACGATGAAAAAATGTGAGACTGGTATGTTAACTGAAGAAGAACGTGTGTTTTGGTTGGAATTGGTCGAAAAGTATTTAAAACCGGAAGATAAAAGTGACAAAGAAAAACAACAGATTAGTAAGGATTTAGGAGATTTGAGAGATAAATCTGTAGCGGCGTTCTTCATGATTAACGCACTGTTTGTTATCGTTGTGTTCTTGTTGACCTTGAAGAAAGATTTGTTGCATATTGATTGGCCGTTTAATGTCAAAACTAATTTCACTTATCATGCGGATACAATGCAGATTATGATGCAGAAGGAGTACCTGGAATTGGAACCGATTGGTTTTGTGTTTTTGATCTTCTTTGGTATTTTGATGGTTGTGCAATTCACGGCTATGTTCCAACATCGGTTTGAGACAATGTGTCAGATTTTAGCGAATATGGAATTTAATCTTTCCTGGTTCCATAACACGGTAAGCGTCTGTTTTTAACCTCAAAGTTAATCTTAAAGTTAACCTAATTTTTTGGTTATTTTGTATTTTTTGTTGCAGACGGAAGAAATTGTGGATGAATCAATTGTGAGAAAAGGGAAACGATTTATAGACGGCGTTAAAGAATTACAACGACTCAAGGGTGATGATGATGATGAAGATTCAGTGCCTAAAGGACAACGACGCACAACATTAATGAACAATGCTGCGATTCATAGGAAGTTGCGGAACGCTAAATCTACGTTGTTGGAGGCGTACACAGAGAGGTTGAAGAAAGTACAGGGTAAACCTGTGGAGGAAGATGAGCGTAGGAGAGGAAAGGGTGCTGTTGCTACTGCTAACGAGATAGCGAGGCGTGTAACAATTGTAGAGAGGCGTAAAACACGCATGACACAAATGCGCATGACACGCATGCAACCACCGACCAATGAGGAGGGTGGGGGTTATCATAATAGAGGATTTGAACATTTCGCTGATAGTTTTAATTAAATATTTTAAATCAGTTTATGTATAAATTATTAACATTATTTGTAAAATTTTACACTATAAATATTATGTCTTATATACACACTATTATTTATTTTGTAAATTAAATGCCGTTTGATTTATAGGAAGAAAATATAATTTTAAAAGGTTCATGTGTGTAGGAGTTTCTTTGAATAAGGCTTAAGCAATTTATTAGTTTATTAGTTAATAACTATTTAGTTTTTAATTTTATGTCATAGTGTATTTGCTGTATGCGTTTAGGTGGCGAGCAACTTAAGTTTCCTATTTTTTGTTTAAATGGTACGAAGCTGAATGGCTTAATGTATAAGGAGGCCGCCTCTCACCTGGGCGACACGGGTTCAATACCCAGCGGCTGTGGTCTTTTTAAAAGTAAAAAATTCTAGAATATAATTCAGAAATAAATGTAAATTACATACAAAGGTGAATGTACAATAAATACCACATCAAAAATACAAGGAATCAAAGGCAGCAATAAAATACAAGTTCAAAGTAAACGTAAAGAATAGGAAGAAGAAGTACAAATACAAGAAGTACGAAACAAGAAGAATGAATACAAAGAACACCAGGAAAAATTCTTTTGAATTTTTCAAGAAAAATTTTGACAGTCTCCCCTTTAAGATTGTAGAGGAGGCGAGGTGCACGGCCTCCCGGGCCCACCATCCTT
>JARJDS010033119.1:0-13695 GCA_030264155.1 Atheta pasadenae | reverse complement strand
GTGTCGCAGCAGGATGGTGTTTACTGTAAAACCTCTTCCACAAACGTTGCAGACGTAGGGACGCTCACCGGTGTGGTTTCGCATGTGGTATTTAAGTTTCATCACTGTTGTAAATCTAGGTTAGAACACATTGAAAGAGGTTAGGTTTTTTAAATGATGTAAAAATGTTAGGTTATACTAGGTTATGTTAGTTACCTTTTATGACAAACTGAACATTCGATTGGTTTTTCAGTACCGTGCAGTCTTTTGTGGCTAGTCAAGTCTCCGGATTGGCGGAAAGCTTTTCCGCAAAAATCACAAACAAATGGCCGCTCGTTCGTGTGCGTTCTCATATGAATTTTTAAACTTGCTTTTGATACATAACCATTTTTACAAATTTGACATTCAAATGGTCTTTCACCTATTAAGAAGTACATTAATTATTGACATACTCATTTTTCAATATAAGGGGGTACTTTACTGTGACGTAGAGCATCCCCTTAAAATTGACAGCAAATTACCTGTATGTGCCCGTAAATGCAGTTCTAAGTTAAATCGTTGCGGAAAACATTTGCCACACACCGTACATAAAAACGGCCGATCACCAGTGTGTTGTTTTATATGATCTGCTAACAATTGCGCATTGCTAAACTCACTTTTACAATAATCACACATATGTTTCAATAAAGCAGGATCCCCTTGTTTGCGTTCGTGAATCTTCATATGTTTCAACAAACTATTCTCGGCATAACATCCCTTATTACAAATTTTACACACAAATGGCTTTTCGCCCGAATGTTTCAACATGTGTTTCTTCAATAAAGTCACATGTATAAATCTAGCTTTACAATATTCACACTCATGTGGTTTTTCACCTTCTGGCATATGCGTTCGCATGTGATTGTTCAAATAATTCTCCTCCGTAAAAGTTCTTGGACACAGTTTGCATGCAAAGGGTCTGTCTTCAATGTGAGTACGAAGATGTTTCAATAATGATTTCATAGTAATAAATTGTTTCTTACATACTTGGCATTTACAATTTGTTGCTTTAGTTTTTGTTGTTTTTTTCTTGACCACTTTCTTTTTATCATTTTTAACTTTTTGTAGCTTTGTTGTCAGTTTAATCAGCTGTTTTTGGACAACTAGTTTAGCTTCCTGTGGTTCGGTGATTGGTGCTTCTAATTTATACTCATCATCTTCTTCATCATCAGAGTTATCAGAAGAGTCGTCAAAGTCCAGTGTTTTTAGGAGTTGGTTATTGTAGGTTGTTAATTCATCAATAGTCTTTTGTTTTGCTGGTGGTTTTCCTAGATATTGTCGAAGACTGGAGTCTGATTGAATACACAGCTGTTGAAATGAGTAGCATTGACTTGCTTGATGTGCACATTGAAGACAGAGAAGTGTTGGTAGGCCATCTCCATTTTCAATCTAAATAAATTTATTTTGTTTAAGAAAATAACAAAACAAGTAAACAAATAAAAATAACAAATGAATAATAGTTTTTATAACAATTATACTTTAAGTTGTTTTAACTTAAAATAACTTTATAAGTAAGTATGCTCATTAGTTAAACTTAATTTTATTGTGTTTCACCTGAATTTGTGTAAATCCCATTAGAATTTCTGAAAGTCTCATCCCTTGACCAAGAACACCATCGCCACCGGCGTAAACAGAACGCATCTCATCTTTTTCGGTAAGACAAGCCCGACAGATTTTGCTAATGTCGAACGAACTCGTTTCACTTTTTATATTCTCCATTTTAATGATTTTGATTTTCAAACACTTTAAAACTTTACCGGGTTTAGCCAACTTATTTGAATCACCGAAAGCAGAAAGTAAACACGGCAATAATAGATGGACAGCGGCACATTGCAAATGGCGGAGACGCGATTCTTCCACTGGTCGATTGTGTACTATTAAAAGGAGGGAGAAACTTTTATAAATTTTATTTTACGTTAAGCACTACAATTACTAATATACATTAATTTGTGGTAAGTGTTATTAAAATAAACAATTTTATCATTTCAACATAACTTGAAAATAATTAAAATTATTAAAGTTGAGCAAATTTTCACGTTTGTGTTTTATTGGCAACACTGTAAAATTTTACGAATAAAACAAAACACTAAACTGCACTAAACTACACAAAACAGAACATTATTAGTAAAGTTATATATAAAGTAAATTAAATATGTTAATGATTGGATACAAATACCATACATAATACTTTAAATTCTTATTGTGTCTCATTTTTGACTCCGTTATTTGTATTTGAAATGTATTTGAACAATGGCAACCTTGCATTTACAATTTCTACACTTACAACTTGCTTGCTGTTACATGCGAAGATCAGCGAAGATAACTCCAGGATATCACAAGGTTAGCCCAAGATTTATCAACGAAATAAATATAAGCGAGTTTGTGCTTAAGAAATTAAACTTTATTGCAGTGATAACATTAAATAATATTTGACAGTGCAGATTTTGGCTTGATAAAAAGCGCCACAGCGTGAAGAAACTGAACTAATCCGTGCACCATTAACGCATCGTCAGTATCAGTCCAGTATCACGTCGAGATTGTTTCAAGAATTTTTGTTTATTTTTGTGTCCACGCTTTTGTATTTGAATCCTCCACAACGAAGACATACAAGAACATAAAGTAGTCTACTACAAGCACCGTTAATTAAGGAATTGGATCAAATAAAACGCATTGGAATTCACAGCAGTGTCAACTGTAAGTAATCATAACCAAACTTTACTACCTATATTACAATCAATTACAATCACACTGTATTGTATAAAAAACAAATAAAAATACACAATAAAAAGTTAAGAACTAATAATATAACTAAGATATGCAAATTAGACTTACAATATTAAAAACTTTTATTTACTTTCTTGGGGTAACAAAATGCTTGGATGTTGTGATAATAAATCAAAAACAATTTGCATAACAAAATTTATTCCTGTATCACTAGGTATAATATATTTATTGCATATAAGTGTACTTTAAAGTTTCATAATATAATCCATTATAAAACACAAATAAGGCAAAACACTTAAGTGATATCCACTAGGTGGCTATTTGTAAAGTTTATTGGTATTTAGCAGGTAAATCTTTGATATTTTGGACCATTATTCAAATATATTTATCCAATAGCTGTTGAGTTATTCTCTACTCACATACTTACAAAGTAAACGGCCCAAGTTATGAATTCAACGTAGCCAGCTGAATCGTATTGGTAGTCGGATCAATTCTGAAAATTCCAAACTTATAAAACTTCATACACCTCAATAGACACTTACAATAATCCTGAAATCCCAACATTTTCAACCACTGGTTCAATCTTTAATTGGTGCACAGTCAGCATATGTTCATGCATGTCTTCTTCAGTAAGAAATTGATCATCGCACGCTTGACACATGATGGTAGTTGTCGTTTCAATTGTTTCCAATTCCGTTGTTGCATGAATACGTTTATGTATACTCAAACTTTTTGCTGTTGTAAATCTAAAATTATTTATTAACATAATTATTATTCGAGGTTAAGTTAATACTTTAATGATTCTTACTCTTTGAAACAAATATCACACTCCACTCGCTTCTCGTGCGTCCACATGTGTCCAGACAAATGGCTCGATGACGAAAATGTTTTACCACAAACTTTACAATCAAACTCTTTACCCTCAATGTGTGTCTTCATATGTAACTCAAGATTCGATTCTTGGTTAAACTTTTTCTTACATACTCCACACTCCCAAATTTCTTTAGCCTTTGTATGTACGCGTTTGTGCAAAGCTAATGAATTCGAACCAGCAAAAGCTTTACCACAAGTTTCACAAACGTGATTCTTTTCACCGTTAAAAACGGGGGGACTTTCTCCCGTATGAGATCGAATGTGCACTCTTAGGCTGCGCTTTTGTACATATTGCTTATCACAAAAATCGCACGTGTGCAATCTTTTGTCTGGATGGCACCTCATATGTCCGGACAATGCAGCCGAGGATTCAAAAGTTCTATCACACACTGTACACATAAACGGTCGTGTTTTGTCTTGTTTGTGTAACATTTTGTGTCGATTTAAGTTCCAAATTTTCGCGAACGCCATGTCGCACTGATCGCATTGATGAAAATTGACAACTTTCTGAACCTTTTTTACAGTTTTCTGTTCGGCTAACGAACGCTTACACTCTTTGTTTTGTTTCATGTGTTTTTCAACGTAAGCCGCGCATTTGAAAGCGCGTTTGCATACTGGGCAAAAATATGGCCGCACCTGGGAGTGTTTATTCATGTGTCTTGTAAGATTCCAGCTCTTGTCAAAAGACATTTCACATTTGTGACATTGGTGCGCTTTCTTCGCCACGTGCAGTTTTGCGTGGTCTTGTAAACTGTGTAAGTTTGAAAATGATTGATAACACACTGCACATACATGTTGTACCATATCCTTTGGATGTGACATCATGTGCACTTCTAAATCAACTTTAAGCTTAAATGTGTCATTGCATTTCGGACACGCGTATAATGTTTCAATTTCTTTTTTACTGTTGCCATCACCAGCGTGTATGTATACTTCGTAGCTGCCTTCCTCATTGATGGTTTTGAGTGGTTCAACAATTACATTTTCAGTTGTTGTGTAATATTTGATGCCATTGCTTTCATACGGAATCAAATCCGATGGAAGTTCTTCAATGACAACATTTGTGACCGCGTTTGAGAATTGTTGTAGTGCATTATCAACGGATATCATTTCCTGCGCATCGCACAGTTGGTTTTGAGATTTGAGCGCAATGTAATTGCGGAGAATAGCGTCGGATTTTTCGCATTGTTTTTTAAACGTGTAAGCACGGTTGCATAATCGCATACATTGCATACACATTTGCGATGGTAATCCGTCATTTTCATTAATCTACAAACAAAATATTTAAATTTTTCACCAAAAATAATAACAAACAGTCATGACAATCGATGAAATTGCGAATAATGATTATTATCAACTGGTTGACGTGGGCAATAATAGAGTTCAAAGTACATGTAACGCGAAAATTGTTTAAAATTTTCCAGTTTTCGAACTGGAATTGCTCGACGCACCGTTCGTTCGTCGCAGGCACGTGACGTGCTCCCCGAATCTCAACACAGCGTTCTCTTTCTCATGGTGTTGCGTACAGCTATGGTACAGCTTCGTGCAATTGGCGCGAGTGACGAAGATAGCAGGAAAATAAATTTGGACTGTACGAGTGTTGTAGCGTCGGGTCGCGTTGAGTTATTTTGTGATTATACAAACCTCAAGCTGAGCGATCGCACCCAGCATTTCGTCAAGGCAGGCGCCGAACAGTGGCTTCATATCGCCGCGTTCCGTCAGACATGTCCTGCAAACTTTGTCGAGCTGCAGCGTCGAATCAAGCAGCGCGTTTGCGTCCATTTTCTCCATCGTCTCGGCCAGACGCAGCGCTGGCGGTCTGGATAAATCACAAACGTCACAACACGAACACAGCAAGTGTGGCTCTCTGCCGTTTCTGCGCTGTGCTGGCCTGCTGAACGTCGAGCAGAGTCAAGCAGAGCGTTTATCGCACGCCCGCGCGTTGCACTAGACGCTCGCCAAAAGGGGGGATTGTGGGGGGACTTCGGCTAAACCAGCGTTGCCAAGCGTGACTGCGTATTTGTTGATTTGCTTTTGTTATTTTCCTTTCTTTTCCACAACAGTTTCGATTTTTTTATCGAATCACATACAAACAATTAGGGTGAGTAAACGTTATTGCGACAAAAAATTTCAATTCACTTAATAAGAAGTTTAAATATACAAACTTTTTATTCCAAATCTTTTACATTTTTTCAAAATATCAACTAAATTATCTATTAACAAAATGTATATAATTACATATCACAAAATTATTAAAATTATTTCATTATAAATGTTATTATGGACATAAAAAATTAAATTTCTTATACATAATTAAATAAATGTATATATATATATATCACATTAGTTAAGCGTTGTTTGCACTTGAACTGTATGTACAGTCTCGCCAGTTCTAAAACAATTCAGATTATATTTAATTATTAACATTAAATTGGGGGCAATTATATATAATTCCTTTGATACTGATTCAACTTCTTATTCTTAATATTATGTCAAACAAAATGTAATCCATTAACTTGAATTTAATTTAAAAACTTAATACTTCGCATCAATCTAAAACACTAAAAAATAAGTTAAAAGTTTAGGATGCTTTTTACGTTGTCCGGAAAAGTAAAGAATCGCTTTTCTATTATTCAAATCTTAAACCGATTTTTCGATAATGTAAAGATAATTTATTATTATTAAGTAATTTAAAATTAGTACTACTTACAGCAAATCTGAAATTTCCACCGTCTCCACTTTGGATGCCCTCTTCAAAGTACCATCGAAAATACAGTTGTGTTCATTAATCATATGCTCCTGCAACTGCTCTACACTCGCATAGCTCATACCGCATTCCTTGCAAGGTACAAGTTTTTCCAGCGAGTGAATTTTTTGATGCACTTTGAGTCTGGTAAACCGCTTTCCACATATATTGCACTCAAAAGGTTTTTCACCAGTGTGAATCCTCTGATGGATAGCTAAAGTATTCGATCCTGCAAACGCCTTACCACACGTGTGGCACGCGTACGGTCTTTCCCCCGTGTGTGTTCTCATGTGTATTGCAACATACCCGCTTTGCGTAAACCCTTTCCCGCAAACATTGCAAATGTAAGGTTTTTCCCCGGTATGCACCCGCAAATGCTTCTCGAGATTACAAATCTGCGTGAACGCTTTATCACATACCGGACACACATGTGGACGTTCGCCGGTGTGGGAACGCAGATGAATCGTAAGACTACGCGCTTCCACATACTGTTTCCTACAGTATTGGCACGTGTGTAACTTATGTCCAGTGTGGTATTTCATATGTTTGGACAATGACGATGCCCATTTGAAAGCTCGACCACACACTGAGCACAAGTGCGGTTTTCCTTTAATATTTCTTAACTCGCCGGTATGTTTTTTCTTATGTTTACTGAGGTTTGAACTCTCCGCAAATGACATGTCGCATTGGTCGCACTGATGTGGTTTTTTCACCAGGTGAATTTTAGCATGTCGTTTGAGGATGCGCGCTTCAGCAAACGATTTATTGCATACAGTGCAGAGATGATCTAGTTCTTTAGGATGAGTCATCATGTGAACTTTCAAGTCTACTTTGAGACTGAATATTTCGGGACATTTAGGACAAGAAAACTTTTTGTTGGCTTGGTTTGATAGGTCGTGCGTTGAAATTGATGTATCTGTGATTATGTCTGAGGTTATAAATGATTCTTCGTCGGAGAAGGGTTGTTCTGCTTGGGCTTGATCAAGTAAACGAACTTCTTGAAGACTGGAATCGTCGTGGTCATTCAAACCAGCGTCAACTATTGTGACGTTTTCCATGTAGTACCCCGTTGTGCCGTCTGCGAATGTAACAAGTTGTGCGGGAAGTCCATCTTCAATCACAACGTTCGTGACCGTGTTGGAAAAGTGATGTAATTCTTCCTCGGTTACATCACTTACATCGACGACGTCTTCTACTTCTTGTTTTTGTTGAAGGACTTCACAGAGTTGGGCTTGGAATTCGGGGGATATGAAATTGCGTAGTATTAACTCTGATTTTTCGCAAAGTTGTTTAAAGGTATAAGCACGGCTGCATTGTAGGATGCACTGAACACACATTTTTGATGGTAATCCATCATCTTCTTTTACCTTGAAAAAATGTTTAAAAAATTGTTAAGATATAAGAATCAATCAATTCAAATCGTTGCTATTGGTTAGGTAATGTAAGTGCCAAGAAAACGACGTACGGCCATACAGAATTGGCATGTTTCTGGGGATTGATAAAAGCCAAACTTACATTGATTCACATTGATTGAACAATCAATAACTGAACGTGAATTAGATCTCCAATGTAATCAAAGATATCAATTTATTTGCTATCACTCGCAGTTTGTCAACAATATATAAACAGGTTTCGAATAAGACGGAATATTAATTATTGAAATGTTTTATTTAAGATCACATAGAACAGTTTCAAATAAATTTTACAAATAAACAACATAAGCATTAGCTAACTATTTCACTCATACACAATGTATCAGCGTGTAGAAAACAAGAACACAAAACTATCACATGAGATAGCATTCACAAATTCTTACCTGAAGCTGTGCGAAGGAAACTAGCATTTCATCCAAGCAAGCGCCATATAATGGCTTCATATCGCCCTTTTCGGACAAGCAAGCTCTGCATATTTTGTCCAGTTGCAGAGGCGCGGATAAAAAAGCGGTCATGTCCATGACGTCCGTCCTTAATCGCCTACTCGGCAAAGGACAATGTCACCTCGATTAAACGTGTAAAACACACACGTAACACAACACAAAACGTACGTCTTCGCGTCTTTACATCGAATGAATGCCAGGCGAAAATTAGACAGCCACAAATCGCAGCACACTACGACGACAGCGTATCATTTCGTCATATACAGTGACGTGGAATAAACGAAGACGGCAATAATCACGGTGTGCCTTGGTCGGAAATTATGTGATTGCTGAGGATTGCGCTGGATCACGCTGGATTGCGCATACGGATTGTTGGTTGGTGGTAGTGAGTCGTAGAAGAATTTTATGATTGTGTGCGATTTTACTGGGTTTCACTGGGTTTTTCTTACTTAAATTTATGAAAACTTTTAATCAACGACGAACACCACACTCGTTGTTTGCGGAATAGAGTGAGAAACCGACGTGTTAGACAAAGACAACATGAGTGAACGTAAGATGCGCAGTGTAATGCGCGTACATACATATTATCATTATTTTTTTAATTTCTTTACTGATTTGAAGCAATATAAGTCTTATTTTCTTGGTTGGCATTAAAATCAAGAAAATATATTTGTAAGCTACTGTTTTATTATTACATGTAAAAGTTATAGGTTGATTTGTGAGTTTTGCATGAAACTTTTAACATAACCTAAATCTTTGGTTTTAGTGAATTTAGTTTCTTACGTTTGGTAACATTGACTTTGCTAAGGTTGGCAACATTGGTTCATATTTAAATAAGTAATAAATACTGTTAAATTAACGTAATATGCAGCAAACACGATAGAATTGAGTATAAAATAGAAATTAATCATCAAAATTTCTTATTTGTGTATTAAAGGTTCATTAAGTTTGTGTGTATTCGATAATTTTACTAACTAGTGTAAAATATCAAAAATATTGATTTGTTTGTTTTAAAACAAGAAAAATGATACTTAAAAGTCTTAAATGAATAGAGTGAAGTTGTTTGGATACCTATTATTATGAAAACATTGATAGTTTGTTGCATTTTATGATAATAAACAAAATCCTAACCTTACCTTACCTAGCTGCTTAATAATTATTTACTCTAGTGACACATATTTGGCAACACTGATACAACCAGAGGTAACACTGATCTAATATTCAAAAAATTGTTAGCCGGGAAATGTTAATCGCGATAGTGGAAATTAATTATTTCGAAAATCTTTTCATTTTTTGAGTTTCTCAAGATCCACCAATGGTTCGAATAGTTGTCATGCGCTTGACATGTCGGTAAGTGGTATGCTGCGACGCGTTCGCCATTTTAACGAGTTGAGAAGGCAACGGGCATCGTTTCCGCCATCGTCTTCGTAGTTCTCATAGTTTTCGATCGGATTTATCCAAAAATATACGCGCATATTATCTAACGGACACGAGTACAATCGCCGAAAGGCTTAACAACAACTTGATCCCATATTTTGTTGGAATATTCACGGATTAGGTGAGGCTATCATACAATAAAACATTCCTAACCTCCTCGCACAAGTAGCATCGTTTCGTCGCGAAAAGTGTACAAAACACTGGTATTAAATGCAGACCAGTTGTTGATTACAAAATGGCCCAATTCTTCCAAGTGGTCGATTCTCACACGAATGTTGAGGAACTACAAACATTCTCAAATACAATTGTTGATCAGCAAGGTGTTCGGTACATCATACAGACTAGTGAACCTAATCAGGCATTTGTGCTTGACAATTTGATTGAACAACCAGTGATACAACAGTTTCCTCAGCAACAACAAGTGTTTCTTGTAAGCAGTCCACAAAAACAAACACCAACCATGCAGCCAGTTGTGCTCAACCATACGCTACAACAACCTGTTCTTTTGAATAGCACACCACCATTACGAGCATTGAATAGGGCTAACATGATGAGGCCAAGGGCTGCTGTTGGTGTAATTGCACCACCAGTGAGACCAAATAATGTTAGGCCTAGACAAGCTGTGAGACCAGCAGGACAAAGTACTAGAGGCATTATTTATAAACCTATGAATACTCCTAGGCTTAACCTTGTTCAACCACAAGTGCAGACACCAGTTCAACCTGATTCATGTACTCTAAATGGGAATGAAATGGTTAAGACTGAGGATGGTAGGATTTTGTCTTTGGATGAATATAATAAATTTATAGAACAGAAGAAATTACAACAACAACAACAAGTTGTGTAAGTTAATGCATCTATATAAATTGGTGTTTAATTACAAGGGAGTTTCTACCTATAAATGGTTTATATAGTTATTTGGTTTCATCAAACCTTTAATATTTAGTTCATCTTTTATAGTTCTTTTTATTGTAGTACTTTATGCATTCCTTATTGATAAAAGCACGTTTTTAAGGTTAATTTGTACAAATATTTATGATTATATTGTGTTAAATTGTATATGGTTGTGGTTGTTTTTCAAAGTGTGTTTTTACAGTCGTAATTTGAACCCTGGAAGAGGTGGTATGGGTCGTGGGATGAGGGGTGGACCACCGAGACCCAATGTTCGTGCACCAATCAACAATCGAGTCGCAACTCCTCGTGGAGCAACCCGTATGCCATCACCAACTGTGATTGAACCACCCAAGAAAAACACTGGCAGGATTATACATCCTAATGGCGCAAAGCCTCCGAAGGTTTTACGTGAATTTGTTGCATCTCCAGAAATCAAAGAAATCATTAATCAAAATGGCAATTCAGATGAGTATGAGAACAGCATAAGAATGTTTGTTCTTCTTGCCGGTGGAGAGCAAAGGTTAATTACGTTTACAACACCAAAAGAGGATTGTACAATTCATGAAATTCTTGAGCAAGTAGGTGTTAGCAGTGATGCTGATACCAAAATTGCACTTAAAGATTTCAACCAAGACGGGATTAATCTTGTTGTTAGTGTGGGCTTTGAAGATGAAGATGATGATGGAGCTGAAGTTGCGGTAAGATTTTTTGATTTACGTTTTAATTTTTAGTTTAAGTACAAAATTGAAGTTTTACACTTACAGAAAGCTAACAATGAGTTTGTTTTTAAATCCCAACATGCTTGATTTCATTGTTTTGTTATTGTTGATAGGTGCCGCCACCTAAAGCACGCGCACCACGCACCAAGAAAGTTGTCCAGCCATCAATACCAGCTAAAGTTTCTACTCCACCACCAGAACCTCAAGAGGAACCCAAACGCATCCCTGGTAAGATGGCGCTTTGCCCGCATTGTGGATATCTCTCCGAGTACTTCAATAAGTGTCAGCGTTGTCTTCGAAAATTGCCAGAAAATACTAAAACTGTTCTAATGAAAGAAGTCAGGAAGCCGGGTATTGAAATTAATTTGAAACCGCGGCCTGCAGGAACACCCAACACGTCTGGAAATGGTAACGCTTCTTCACCGACCGGATCGGCTAGCAAACCTGCGCCGCCTAGAAGGAAACCACCGAAAACCCGTCTGCAAGACATCGAGCATATGGTGGTGACGTTGAGTTCGGATGAAGAAGACGACGATTCGCCGAACGAAAAACCATCAGCGGAGACAACAACGGAAGACAAAGAACCGACCCTGGAAGAATTACGAGCAGCCAGTCCAAGAACTTCTAAAATGGGTAGTAGTTTAGCTTGTTGTGGCATTACTTGTCGCACTATTCGTATTGGTTCCTACAGATTTGTTCCAGAACATGACGTATGTACAGAGAGTGTTTGTATGTTTATATAAATTATAATGGTTTTCTTATGTTCTCAGGTTCAATTGAATTCAAAAGAAATGATTATCAAAATTCCACACTGTCAGCTCAAGAACGAAATTGTCACCATTATAATCACACGAGCGATGATATACAAGATTCTAGCAAACTTTCAGAAAAATCTGCCTGTAGTATTTATTTATTTGCTTCCGGCTGAGGCTGAGAAAATAATTGGCGCAATTGGTATGACAGCTGATGGTGATAATTATTACAATCCCGTGTCAGAGAACCAGTTGCATCGTCGTTTTGTTCTACTTCCTTCACATTTTGGCGAACAAGATAAATGGGTGTTCCAATCGATCTACAACGACCTCTCAATATTTGAAGAGATCAGCGTGGCACAGGCCAACTCGATTTTATTAAAGACATGTGCTCAAGACGTTGCTCAGGCCATCATGTAAGTTTCTTAATTTTTTTATCATTAAATTAATCAAAAAATTCCTTAAATTACTGTTGTTTTCTTGTGAATGTGAATCACTTTTTTTTAAACCAGGAATTCCGGACAAACCCTATCATCAGAGGTGCGACAACTATTGATTTATCCACCTGGAAAAGGTGGTATCACTATAAACACCGAAGATTATATGTGCCTGGAACGCGATCAGTTTCTAAATGACGTGATTATTGACTTTTATTTGCGGCATATGGTTGATAAGATGGCCGAAGAGCAGCGAGCAAAAGTGCAAGTTTTCTCAACGTTTTTCTACACACGGCTTACCACCAAGCCGGTTGGAAATTTGAGGTGTGTATTATTGAAGGCAAATAGAAGTTTATGATTAATAAATATTTATTTTTAATAATAAAAATAATCGATGGTATTATTAAATAGTCCGAAATGGTTTGAAAGTTGCGGTTTTCTGTTGTTGTTTTTCGTTTTTTTCCACTCAGAATGTGATTTAATTCCTTTGTTTTGGTGTAAGTGGTGCCATTGAAAGATTATTACTGAATATTTATGGTTAGGTTGGTTTGTGATAAGGTCTGAAAACATTGAGGTTATGTTCATTAATTTGTTGCAGTTGGTAACACTGCTTGACACTTGCGATGTTGCCAAGTTTCCGCTAGCTACATTTAACAATGCTTGTCAAAGAACTAAAGTTTATTTTTTATTTTTAGAAAGGGACATCCTTCAGAAGTAGATTCGAATCTTACCGCAGCACAAAAACGGCACTCCAGAGTGAAGAATTGGACGAAAAACATTGATTTGTTCGAAAAAGATTTCATTATTGTGCCAATTAATGAAAACGCACATTGGTTTTTGGCCATAATTTGTTTCCCAGGATTGAAAGATATTCAAACATTCGATGGCGTTGTAATAAAACGTGAATTGGTTAAACAAACTCCGAAAAGTATTAAGTTTAAAGCTGATAATTTAATATCAACATTTCTAACAACGTTTTTTTTTTTAGAAAAAACTAATAATATCGGACCGATAAAACCTGCAATTCAAATAAAATCAATTAAAGCATCTATATCAGAAATAGAAGATAATTCCGATAAAGACGAAGCTGAAGGTGATGATAGTGAGTTCGAATTGGAAGATTCCGATGAAACTGCTCCAACGCCAACTGTTGATGCGGGGGATTCCATTCCAATCAAACAGTGAGTAACTTTGGCAACGTTGCCTTTTATGTATGTGT
>JARJDS010033114.1:0-15583 GCA_030264155.1 Atheta pasadenae | reverse complement strand
TCTAGCTTTTCATTTTTTTTGCAAAACACGTCGTGGAAAATTGACTATAACTTATTTCCTAACTATATAATTATACATTTGTTATTTTTATATGATAGCCAAAGAGTTGCTCTTTCACTTCTTTTTTATTTCAATTCAAAATTTGCATTCTAAGTATTTTATTTTTGCTCTTAAAGTTGAGCAATTTTTCATTATATTGAAATTACTGATTTCATGACGTCACACACGTTATTATGACTCATATTCACGAAAACTTCGTGAAATGTTTCTTTTTCTTGCTATGAAAAAACAAAACACATTTGTTGAATGTAACTGACTGCGATAGAAACAATTGTTTGGTGATTCTCACTCGCACTCGCAACTATTACTCATTTGTTCAAACTGTTATTGATTTCTAACGCCTCTCTATTCTTTCTGGTTTGAGTCTAAACTAAAAATAATAAAAAAAAAACTGTAAAATGTCAAGTTATTACGGCTGAGGTTAAATTTAAAACCAAATCCAACTATTTGTTTAATATTTCGTTGCTTTGTTCATGTTTGTGTTTTCAAAACTCGTTAAAAATTATTCAACACACACGATTTAAATTTTAATTTAAAAAAACTAACCAAAACTAACAGAGTAAAACCGTAAAACCATAAAAACCATACAGAAGTGATTTGTGCGTTACACAAAACTACAATTGTTAGTTTATATTGTTGTTACATAAACGTTATCATCATGTGTTCTCGCCGTGTCATCTTACCCGCACGAACACGCTCCATAACAATGCATTGTTGCAGATAATTATTGTGAGTTGCGTTCATTTCTATTACATATGATACACAAAAGTACTTACCGATTTTCCACGAGAATTAAAACCTTTCCAATGCTACAACAAATTACTAACAACATAAAGGTATTTATCAATAAGTAATTGTAGGTTATGGCTTTGTATCGTTTAAATTTTTAGCTAAACGAGTACAAAATGATTCTCACGTTTTCTTAATAAGTTTCCACATATTTCTAAATCAAATGTACGCAAATTTGGATGCGCCAATGATGTTGCGCCATCTGCACAGTTTGAAATCGAAAGGAATCGAGAGTTGAAGCTACGTAATTGTTTGTTCCTTGTTAACGATATGTTTAAATTTATGCAATCAATAATAATTGTTATTGTACCCGATTGTTGATGCATCAAACGCTATTATAAGTTGGAATTTAGTAAACTGCAGACTTACAAATCGATTGTTTTTTTTAACCTAAAACAAAACAAAAATTAAATTCTCACCAAAACAATTCAATTGTTTGTGAAATCGAGTAATCAAAATGTTGTGGAACTTACCAAAAATTTATTTATCATCATCAATTAGTTAGAAGACTTTACTTCTTCACGTCTCGTGAAGAAGACACTTGTTGTCTTGTGCAGAAAATGGAATTTAGGTCACTGGTGCTTGCAATTCTTATTTTAACAAGTTCGATAAAACTTAACTTACGAGTTATACGTATTTAGTAAGGTGCCGAAGATGTCGAAGACTCGTTGCACCAGACAACTTTCCTGTTTGCGAATATTTAACCCCATTTACAGAACAATTTACGAAGTAAATCTAAGTAATAATAAAAAAAAGTTCTAGTTAGTTAGAAAAAAAATCGCTAACTCACCAAGTAATTTTATGGAATGTCAGACCGGAATTGAATATCTTGTTACTAAGAATCACCTGTGAGATTATAAGTTTAAAAATTTAAAAAATGTCAACATTTCAAAATATTTGAATTATTTATGAAAGGAAGATAACAAGCTAAACTTTTATTTTCTTTGTGAGCCAGACACCATGCTGTCGCGTTGTTGGACATTGGGAAGTTGCTCCGTAACGTCGGTAACATCTTACATCGTTAGTTAATTTCTATTCAAATTTATTGGAATAAAACATTCACCGTGTTTTGTATTTTCTGTTTTATGTCTGGCGTTTGTGTTCTGTCAGTGAGCGAATATGGATTTAAGAAAGTTTTATCTTCGGTCGATCGAGCGGTTATGTAAACAGTTATCAATCAATTAATTAATAAATCTTTGTTTTAATATATTATAAGTCGTATCTAACGTGTTATTAAATGTTTTGGTTACAATACGAAACAATTTTTGTTAATTTTCTTATTCGAATTACTTGTATTGTGTCGTATTTTAAAGTAGTTTGTATTTATGCAACCCAATATGCACAATACAGCTATAACCTAACTTATATTTAAAAAACAATAATATTTTAATATGTTTTGTATTGTTTTTGATAGTATTTTTCAAATCTAACCTTAAAAAACAAACAAAAGTTACAAAGTATACTAAAATTACTTAAGTATTGTCCTGCTTTTTGATGAATTTATGATATAAAACTTGAAATTTTTTGGTTTTCATTGATGTGACATTCTTTGATTACATATTTTGCATCTAGGCAACCCACAGAACACATAACACTTCACTTGGAAATTAAAAAATATTAAATTTGTAGTATTATTCATTCAAAACTTAATCAAATCAACGAAATTCAATAAAAATTAACTTATTAACTTTTATATAAACATTTTTGTATATATGCAACCAAAGTTGCATTTATTTTTGAAATAAATCCAAAAAAGAGTCTAACTCCCTCAAAAAACGATAAAATAATAATTTCTTGTTTAGTTTTTGTCGTTTTACCTCATAACTAAACAAATAAATTACTATTACTCACATATATTTAATTCTTAGTTAATTTATATACTAAAATTTATTATTATATATTATTATTTTCATAAATCCCAACTGCGAACTTTCGATTACTATTATGAATTTATATGAACGCCGTTTGTTTTGGCATAGATTTTGAAACGCATACCTTTGTGCCTTCAAAGGATTATATTACAAACGTGTTGGAAGCAAATGAGCAATGCGTATGATTTTCTTAATTTAGTACTGCACGTTGATGCACTTAAACAATTAATTAGAAAGTGCGATGACGTGACATTATTCGCAACGTTTCAATCACACTGTACAAAAATCACTTCTTAACTTCTTCAACTTAAAAGATGGGTCATTGAATAATTGAAAACACAATCGCATTTACAATTTACGATTCTAACACACAAAATCACAAAAGTAATGATAATAATCAACAAAACAATTGTGTATAAGCATGAATATTAAGTGTCCTAGATATTTAATTTATATAATAATCATTTTTCCAACTTAAAGAGTTAATCAGTTAGAAATAACATAAAAGTTAGTTATGGTTAATATTTTTCTTGTGCTTAGATAACTTTTTGGTGTTTTGTGATGTAAATCTTTAAATTTACATAAAATTGGAAAATACATAACAACTAATAAATTATTAATTAAAAATTTGCTGTTTTTCGCGTGAAAATAATTAAAAAATTTAATGTTTTTTGTTAAATACTTAGTTGCCAAGAATATTAATAATTAACAATTACTATTATTGTTTGTAACAAACATAAAAGCATCGTTTTGTTAAACAAAATACCGGAAAGTCAAAGTCAGAAACAGTGAAAAACGAATGTGACATTTACTTTCATGCAGCGCCACAACAAATAATTGCAATTCCGGTCTAGCTAATTATTATTTATGAGTGTAAATAGTAACAAACCGTTCATTATATGCTTACTTAATGTTTACACGAGCACGACTACTCTATTATTAAATAATTTTATAGAGAATTGACGATTTGCACTAATTTTATTGCTGAATTCTAAACTAAAAACTAAAAAGAACAAAAAAATGATTGATAGCTTTTGTAATGATAAAAACCCTAAAACTTTAGGTAGTCAGTAAGAAAAGGTGGTTTTCCCCCAAAGCTACAAACAGTAACCATCAAGCAGCATCGTCTTGTTCTTCTGTTAACACGCTGCCGTTCGTTACCATTGTAACAATCCGGCGGTGATGCACGCCGCGGATGATGTATTATTCTTGCTCCGTGTGAGCCAGCGGCGAGGCAACTTTCTACAAGCCCCTTTCATCCCACACTTGCTGGCCAAATACCCTTCCACCCATCCATCCAGCACCGCGAAGAAGTCTCGCCGGTTCGGCGCGCCGCGACTCTTCTTCATACTCTTCACGATCATCATCGTCATCGGTGCGAGCGTGTCATCGAAGAACGGAAGAGACATCTTCGTCGTGTCGCAGGCGATGATGTACTATTGCAAAAAGTAACCGCGTTTAAAAAAATAAACTTAGTGGTGAACCTAAAAAATTATTTATCAGTTTCTTAAATAAATAAATTAATAAATAATAATTTAAAAACAAGAGTGGTTTTAATAAAAATTGGAGTTTTTATATTTACACCACGTGGACTTTATAAGTTTTATTTACCATGAGGATACAAATATTTGTAAGTACTTACTTTTCTTATTAAAAAAAATTTAATTATTTGATTATTAAATAATTAATAATAAAATAAATTAAATTAACTATCAATTTTGGAGAAATGCATTCTTTACTTTTCATTTCTCTGTGGTATCCTGAGTTCTTCTTCACTTTTCAACTTGTTCACATTTCTGCGTTTCTTTCTGTCTTTCTTTCCATTTGATGAAGAAGTCTTACGTTGACTTAACACCGAGCTTGAATTCACACACCGCTTTTTCGCAGCGTGTAATAAGTGAAGATGAGCATCTGCCGCGGTCGCGCCGGAGGAGAGAAGAAGCGCCGCATATCCGAACGGTGAAAGAAGTGAAATCGACTTTCCAAATTGCTGAACGTGCAATATCTTATATGAAGTCGTTTAATTAACCAATCGTTCGATTAATATATTATACTTGGAATATTTTGCGTGCATTACATACCTGACTAATGATTACTTTAATATTTATTCAATACTTTGCAAATTATCAATAAAAACGTCAATTTTCGAACAAATTACTTCAAATTATATTCACACTGAACGTTAACACTCACGCTAAAAACCACAACTAAAAACTATTATCAATTGTTTTTGACGTCACGTTTTGTTTTGTTGAGTCCAAGGCACACTTGATTCGTATCCAATTTTCGTGTCCAATAAGAATGCGTGCGATTTTGTTTATTTTCGGTTTTTCGTACAAGTTGGCGGTGAAATACTGAAAAACAACTGAATGTTACGATTAAAATTTAGTATAGTCGTGCTTTTCACAAACCACAGTTAAGATTCACTTAGATAACACCAACTAACACCAAAAACTAAACTTTTAGGTAGTTGTTTATTCTCAATGCTGTCAATTGTTTTTGACATCGGTAATGTAAAAACCTGTAATTTATTGTGTTTGATCCAAAGCACTCTTGATTTGTTTCGTCCAATCAGAGTGAGTTCCCAAAAAAACAACTGAATGCTACGCGTTCGATTTTGTTTATTTTCGGTTTTACGTACAAGTTGGCTGTGAAATAGTGAAAAACATCTGAGTGTTACGATTAAAATTTAATGTATCTGTGCTTTTCACAAACAACAGTTCAGATTCACTTAGAAACTGACATTACCAGTCAAAGTATTATCTGTTTTCTCACCAAACCTTTATTTTCACTTGGTTTTACCAGTTTTCTGTAACGTTTAAAATAATACGCGGCTTTTGAACTTTTGAACGCGCCACACTTTATTCATTTACATTTACATTAAGAAATGTAATTACCAGTGCCTGACAACCACAGTAATGGTGCACTACAAGCGAAGTAAAACGACTACACGTGTACTAACATCAAATACAGGTAACTATAAAACATAAAAGACGTAAAAGCTTAAATTCATCAACAATTGATTTTCACTCCACCAAAATTTTAAAATAGAAAATTTCACATTAAAAAAAATCAAACTAATGTGATTATTTTTGTTATAATGTTAGTTATTAGAAGAAAATCATAGAAATACAAATTGAAATTGTAATACTTTGTAAGCTTTCTACGATTTCAATTCAGATAAAACGTATTACTTTATTGAGTACATATTACAACACAATTTATCGAGATTCATACCGAACGTACCGAACGTAAATTAATTTACTTTTAATGTGAATGCGCATGCTCGCAAATTTTTCATTTACGTTCAAAAGCTTCTTGATTTTGTTAGTTGTTACGATTTGTTTTGAAAGTGAATTGATATGATTATGAAAAATCTAATTAAACGCTATTACTATTACTAGATATCTGTTACTGTGTTTTATAATTTATAATTTTGAACGAAACGAATGAAATACATAATATTTAATTTTTGATTGCAATCGTACATTCACTCTAATCTCGTATTTTAGTGATGATCATTCGTGTATTACACGGAACTCGAACGTTATGAGTTTCAATAAATAAAAAAAATGTTATTGCGTGTTGCCCAATTTTACGAACGTGGTTTACATTTAGTGATGAAAAAAAACACTTTCATTTCCCTAGTCTCTAAAGATGTCCTAGTTACGTAATTTTTTCTAATTTTCATATTATCACATCATTAGTTTGACTCAAAATGTTAGAAAAATTAATATTTTTTTAAGTTGACATAAAAGAAAAGAAGCTAATATTTAATTATTTAAGTGTTGGTTTCTTAAAACTTAAGAGTTATGGTTAAAAACTTAAATTTTTTTGGTTTATTTAAATCTAAAAAGACTTAATGTTTATTACTACTTGAAAAGTGCTAAGTCAAACACGCGTAAACACTAAATTTGTGTGTTCTCTTACACGCATTTGCATTACAAGACGTTTTTTTTAAAGAAAAGTTGAATTTTCAACACTTTCATCTTGATAAAAAATTGTGCGCGCATCAAGAACGGCGTTAAATTCGCATTAAAAGCACGTTTTCGGCGTAAGATCATCGCGTCACGACGCGCGCACGCTTACAATACAAATTTATCCAACAACAAACTATAACCTCACTTACACTTTGTATGTAATGCAGTAAAACAAACGCAATGATAGCAATAAAATCACCAGCTGCATAAGTTTCACATTCTCAAAGAGCATAAAAACATTTCCGTTTGTTTGCCAACATTGCATTCACACATTTAATGCACATTCTACATGTGATTAGATTTGATTACACAAAAGTTGGTTATTTATCTAAATTTTTAAGCTTTTTTGTCGTTTTTATGTAGTAATTTTACGATAGAATCAATTGTTATTGCATTAATAATAATTATACACACTTTCAGCTTCTGGTTTACTCATTTTATAATCAACACGTCGCAAAAAGTAAAAATGTACAACCATTATGTGTTATATAAGTTAACAGATCAATTATGGTACCAATCTAGGTCAAAAACATTCACTTATTCGTTCATTCACTGATTTGTTTGCGGTAGAACGTCGGTCTATTAATGACTACTGTTTGGTCTAATCTTTAGAGTTTTTGAACAATCAAATTTTAATTAATGCGAGATTATTAGTCAACAACCGCATGTTCTCAGCTCTGAGAGGATCGGAGATGTTCCCGCCGGCGTCGAGCGTTGAAAGAAACATCTCGTCGTTGTTGTGTTTAAGTCGAAGTTGGTAAAAATTAAAAGAAATAAAATAAAACAACAAGTGAACAAGAAAAAAGCACTGGGAATACTTGATGAGAAAGTAAATGTTGCTTGCTTTGATTCAAATTGAGGAAGCACCGTGTAGGCGGTGTAGAACTTGTCTGTTTCTCGATGATAATTCAGTCAGAAGCATCGCTTGACAGCGAGGATTATTAGAGAAAATGTCATTATGTAGATGAGTGCATATAATTAATGATTTTTTGATTACTGCACGGTGTGTTTAAGTATTCAGGATTCAATCAACGTAGGTATAAAGTAATAACAAACAGAATTAAGCAGAGAAGGCAACTTAATATACACGTACATTAAATTTTGTTATAATGACTCATAAAATGTTTATTATATTGTAACTTACAACATTTATAGTAGTTTTTTGATAGAACATTTGATAGAACGCATCAGTTTTGGTGAAAATAATAAAATCAGATGTTAAGTATTTAGTTTTAGCACGGTTTTTAACACAAAAACACTAAACACTTGTATTTGCAATAAAAATATCATAGTAACTTTTTTGTTAAATTGCCTCAGTTTTTATTTAAATCACTAAAATGTCTTTTTTTAAATTTGTTATAAGAGAAATCTTGACCAATCGATAAATATTTTAGTGTTTATGAATAAATTTATACACAAAATTTGTTACAATGCAGAGAAGGTGTGTGGCTCAACAATATTTGATCAGTAACAACAATTTATTATTCATTCCTACTCATTCACACACTAGGAAGTAGTGGTAACTCTTCAATTTCTATTATTCGCATAACAAATCAAGAATAAAACGTAAACTTTAGTTTCTATCATGTATGATTGTAAGCGATGGAGTGACTATCGAGATGAAAGCAGATACGCTAGTTAAATTTTAGGAGACACAAATTTCACAAACAAATTTACACCATGAAGTGAATCGTAAATTTATTCTAAACCTTCCAAACCTACAAAGTCGAATTCTCAAATACACACACAAATAACATAACTCTCAACTTATTCTTTTCTTTGTGTATTAGTTGATTTTTTTTATTTATGACAACTTAGTAGGTTACTTGATTTTGTTTCTGTTTACTTTTAACTCCAAAGCTACTCCAAGAGTTTTTGCGATGTTTTTTTGTTTGCCTGTAACGGTAAATAACTTAATTTAAACTTAAAGTTAACAACCATGTATCACACATTGTGACATGAGTAATAAAATATAATTAATATATCCTGTCCCTTTCGATTTCGTTTGATGTGATTTAAACCTGTAATCGTATGAGAATGTCTTAAACGAGCGTTTAAGTTTAATTTTAATTTTTACGATCGTTCGGCGTAATCATTTGAAGCTCATCATCAACGCCTGCTTCTTTCTACTAGAGTTAGACCTCTCTAAACGTTAATTTTATTAACGCTGGTAACCTCAATTGGTGCGCACGCATCAACACTTTCAAACACAATTTGCCTAATAAGTTTCACACGCCTTGATTGAATGTTGAAAATGTAAATAAATAAAAAACGTGTTTCAGATTTTTTCTCTTCTTGTGGTCTCTGCGTGCGTGGATGCTGAAGGCACGCGTCCTACAAAAAAAGATGACGCGAGCGACCTCGCCAATAGGGACAAGAGAAATTCGGAGTATGCGGACATATCGCACCAAACATATCCGCGATTAGAAAGGCGCATCTCTAACGTGCCGCTATCCACATCACCACGAATGTATCCGGCCTTCTTCCCGTCCGGGATACGGCCGTACACTTATTACAGAAAACAAAAACCACAACTTCCGCCCTACGCCGTGCAAATGGAACCGCTGATGCATTTTTCACAACGTGATCCGTTGTATGATCCAACGTCATTGAACACTCTACCGCAACCACATAACGAACTTACGAAACAAGAAGATCAAGTACCGGACAATAATCACTTGAGTGAAAATTATTACGGACCACCGAAACATCAATACATCGATCGGCCGGTTTATATCAAAGAACCAGAGCCCATTATTGAGATTATCATCAAAGAAGCGAACACAACAGCAGCACCAGTGTACCAAGAACCTTTGCCGTTACCACCAAAGAAAAAGAAAGAAGAAGTACAAGTTTTCTATGTTAAATACAAGAAAAACCCACATGGGACCGGGAAGGATAGTGTGATTTATGATAAACCTATTCCGGCGTTATCGCCCATACAAGATGACCATGAAGAAGAACAACATGAAGAACACTATCAGGAAGAGTACGCTGCACCTGTGACTTATGCTCCTCCAGTAGCTACAACTACAATTCGTGCTATCATCAAACCCGATTCGGAGACGTTTCACGCTGATAGTGGCATTCATGTCACTTTCGGCGGGAACAAACATAACCCACACGCGGAAACTTACTCGCACGACGACGACATTGTTGAATCAGCACCGCAGCCTGCTCTTTCGCATCCGGAAGGTCGCCGCTTTCCGAACACGAACAATAATGGACCCACTACCACCACTTTCACTCAAGAATACAAACCTGAACAACGTCTGCCGCAACCGTACAGGCCGTTTAACTTTAATGCGGCGCAACAACACAATGTAAATCAACGACCGCACAATTTCCATCAACAAGCACTTCCAGCGTTTAACAATAATAACTTCAACGCACCTCCGCCGGCACTCAACTCTCAACTTTTTAATAATCCAGTACCAAATCGGTTTCCGCCACCAGCAAATTTTGGTAATTCAAGACCTAGTTTTGGACCACCATTGAAGCAAGGACCTAATAGTAAGCCTTATCAGTTCGAAAGACCACAATTTAATTTCCCAAGGCAACAAACACATTTTCCGGTCCATCAAACGAACCAACAACCTCCAACACATCAAAATCCACCAGTGTTTAACCACAAACCTAGTTTCCAAGCAGGACCTGGGCCTGTAACGAAGTTTACCCAATCGTCGCCACATTCTTTCCAATTAAGTCAACAACCTCATCAACCACATCACCCACAGCAAGTGTTCCACCAAGGACCTAACTCGTTTAGTTTCCAAACTAATTTTGCTGAACCAACTGGGTTTAATAGTAACCAACAAGGACACAGTCAAGGACAAAATCAAAATTTCCAAGGAGGAAATAATCATTTTCAGCAACAAACTTACCAAACTATTCAACAGACAAGACCTCAACAACATCATCATGTACAAACTAATCAACACCAAGGTCAAAACCAACAACAACATATAATTCAACAAAAACCACAAATTGTACAAAGTCAAGGCCATCATCAGTCACAATCATTACCATTGGTGCCAAATTTTAACCACCAACAATTTAGTAACAACCAAAACTTCCAAGTCAGTGGACATCAACAACAACAGCAGTTACAATTGAAGTTACAACAACAGAATTTGTTAAACCAACACCAACATATTATACCTCCTGGTGGTGAATTGATTCCTGCTTTACCTAAATTCGAACAACATATTACTTCGCATCACCCTGTAGGGTCAGAAAGTCAGGTATTGAGCCAACAAAACTTTACTTCACAAATCCAACAACAGTTTCGTGATTTCCCTCAACATAACCAACAAAATCAGCCAATTCAACACGTACCACAAACACAGCCTATAAATCATAACTTCAACCAAAATTTCCAAGGTCAATCAGTGACACAAAGCGAACAAAACCCACAATCTAATAATAACATTCACACTCAGATTCAAAGCAGTCGGCATGTAGACAATTCTAACCTCAATTCTAACCTACAACAGAATCATAATGTACAGCAAAGTTTTGATTTTAATCAGAATTATTATAAACAATCGACACAATCCACTCCTTCGTCGTATGTGACTAGTCCAAGACCTCAAACAACAAGATTACAGACGATTCCAACTACAACTAGAACTACGACGACCACAACAACGACAACAACACCAAAACCGGAATCTACGACGTTTAACCTAAAAGATTTAAATATTGAATTACCCGATGAAGTACCAGATGATCTTCGTGAGCAGTTATTATCGTCTGGTATATTGAAAAATGCACAAATATCGGTATTAGATTACGATAAAGTCGGAGATATTCCTATTTCTGCGTTACCACCAGACCAACTAGCTAATTTCTACGGTGCAGGAGGTGCCCAGCAATTAGCATCTGGTAGTGAAACGAAACCAACTGTTTTACGTCCTGATGGTTCATCAGTACCAATAAATCATCAACCGGTTGATGATTTGGTAGATGAGATGGAACCAGTTGCACAAGCTTCGACTATGAATGAAATTCGTGCCCCAGTGGATAATAAGCAAGCTGTTGAGATGAAGGTAGTACGCTACGATCCGGAAACTAAGCAAGGACAACAAGTCCATGATTCGTACGTTAAAGAAGGCGCTACTCAAATCCAACCAGTGGTATTGAACGACCAATCTTACAATCGGTATTTACCGTTGAAAGTCAGTGGTACCAAGTTCCCCATTCCGGATGTGCCGGAGTTAAAGGGGAAGAATATTAACAGTGTTGTAGTTTTGGCTCCAGTTGATTATAATTTTTACAAACAACGAGTTGTGCGTGCTGCAGCTGCTAATTTAGAAGATGATATTCAGTTGATTAAAAACGATGCCTTGAAGAAGTTGGTTAAGGATCCATCACAAGAGAATTATAAAGAGTTTCTAGACCATGAGAAAGAAGTGAAAACAGCCCAACAGTCTGTGATTCTATTAGTTACTGGGTATGTGTATTAAGTTGCCTACATTAACAAAAAATATTAATATGTTTCATTTGTTTTATTTTTTAGATCTGAACCACAAAGTCGTGAAATATTTATGTATGATGTTGGGACAATGAGTGTTAGTAAATTAGATGGTGAGTTGTCAGCTGCTTTTGTTGATGCTGCTGAATCCAACACCTCGGAAGCGCAGGAAGATGATAAAGCAACAATGGCGGCGTCAAATCTTGTTGAGACTAAAGTTCCAGCACCTGAAGGTTTAGCGCAATCACAAGCTTTAACTGATGATGATTTAAACGATGAACTACAGTCGGAAGCGTCGGAGTTTTACGAAACTAGAGTGCCAATCATCGATCCAATGCAGGGCGATCTCGAGGCGGAGGGTAGTGAGCAATTGGAGCAGTTTGTTGATATTTCTGGGTTACAAACCACTGGTAATGATGAGGATTTAATGCCTGCTGCTAGTAATGACGCTCAAACGATAGTTATTCAACATGGTTATAAAAAACAGCAAGACTGAGTCCATCAATGCCATCACTTTGTCACAAAATTGACAAGTGACAGTTTCAGTATTTACTCAATTTTATAAATTTTTTGTTGTAAAATGACCGTCATGTGGTTATCAACGTTAGCAATTTTAAAGTCCACACATGCTGTATTTGTAAACACACGTTTCTTTGTGTTTTTAGATTTTTTTTGTTTCCATGGGTTTTAATTTATGATTGTCTTGTATTTTATTCTTATTTTCCGGGTGGGTTTTGTGGATTTTAAA
The DNA here is from genome assembly GCA_030264155.1 of Atheta pasadenae. Classification (NCBI taxonomy): domain Eukaryota; kingdom Metazoa; phylum Arthropoda; class Insecta; order Coleoptera; family Staphylinidae; genus Atheta; species Atheta pasadenae. Next base: position 2,659 of record JARJDS010033114.1, on the reverse strand, counting down.
TTTGACTTATTAGTGGTGAAGTTTAATTGTGAAGAAATTGTGAAGTTAGGTTTGCATGTGCGTTTTAATTTAAGGTTAATTTAATTTAAGGTTAGGTTGAAACCAACTTGAATGTGTACAGTGTAATATAATGAATATTAGTTTGTATTTTGATTTAAATAGAATATGTTTAAGTTAATATATGAACAAAATAAATCTAATGCATTTTTATGAAACTGTGTCATTGTTTTTTTGTCTACTTTAAGAGAAATCTCAATAAATTAACCGATTATAATCGAAACTGATGAGAATTTGCGATTCTGAGCTATTGTTTACGATTTTACATAAAAGAAAACGAAATAACCCACTAAACAATGGAATTCTTTATGAGAAACACTTAATGTGTAAATTAACAATCATTTTTTATTGGTACCATTACTAATTTGTTGTTAATTTAACAAAATTTAACTCAGTTTTGTTTTTTATTTTTATAATTTGCGTATTTGAGTTAGGCAACCAAATGTGCGTCATTTATTTGTGTGTGTTGATTGAACCGGTTGTCGCATAGGTAGATGGCGCTGCCGTCTGCAATTCACTTGTGCGGTCATCATCTGTCAGTGCCGTACATGTTAGGATTAAAATTCAGGTTAGTCGTAGTTAATTTTTGAAACATGGCCGTGTTGGAAGGTTCTTTGAGCAAGTGGACAAATGTTATGAAAGGATGGCAGTATCGGTATTTCGTGTTGGACGCCACGTCGGGCCTGTTATCGTACTACACAGTAAGTTGTTAACATCAATAGACGATCGTGTCGTCACTCCCAAAGTTCATTACTTACATTGCACTGGCACTGACGTTTCGACCCGCTGCTTACTTGTTTACAAATAATCGAATTACAATACGCTTCATTGTGGTTACACCCACCTTTAATTGCACTGAAGATGTATAATTGCACATGACATGACAACAGCACTGGTCTGGTGCTAGGCACTCAGCACTCAAGTGCTAATTTCAGCTAATTCAAACATTTGTTACAACATAACTTTGTGATCACTAACTAACACACATGCAGATGTTATGGTAACACATGTTTTGTTTGTATACTTGGTGTTTAATGTTTTTATTCAATATTTAGTCAAAGGAAAAAATGACCAGAGGAGTCAGAAGGGGATGTGTTCGCTTGAAAGGTGCTGTTATTGGTATTGATGATGAAGACAGCACTTTTACGATTACTGTTGACCACAAAACATTCCATTTTCAAGCTAAGAATGCTGTTGAAAGAGAGCAATGGGTGAAGGCTTTAGAAGAAACTATTTATAAACATGCTAATAATGTAAGTTTGATATTAGGATCCTTTTATTCAAAATTTATTCATTAGTTTTGTTTCATTTTTTTTAGGTTAAATGGGGTGCTGCTGGAGCATCAGCAACTATAAAAGATTTTGATAATAAAGTATCAGAAGCAGATGCATACTTGCAATTGATGATTGATCAAACTAAGGTACAATATTTTTTTATAAATGGCAAACTTAAAAAAATTGTTTTATTGTTTTGTATTTTTTAGTTACTTGAAGAAAGAATAGATACTATTGTTGAAGAAGATGAAAAAATGAAGTGTACAGTGATATTAGATCATGCAAATGTAAGTACAATTATAATTTAAATATTAATTGTTTGGTTGAAATATAATATATAGCGGAAAATTTAAATTCAACTTTAGCGGTTAAAATAAAATACGTTGGGGATGAATTAATAGTTGAATTTGGTCAGACATTCTGGAACAATTCTTTGACTATAGAAAAAAGTTAGAAACAGAAAAATTCGAGTATATTTAGCGGAGATATTAACAATTTTCCATAGCGTGTTTTCAAAAAAATCAAATAATAATAAAATTACTCAACTTTGATCGTCAAAATAAAATACTTTGAAGAAGTGCTATAGCTTAGTTTGGTCATATGCTAAAGAACATCTCTTTAACTATTAAAGAAAAATAAGATCAAGTAAATTCGATGATATGGTGAAGAGTTAGGCCCAACTTTCCAAGGCGTGTTTTCAGAAATTAAGACAATATTCTGTCATGTTTTATAGTGAAATTTATATTTATAAATCTCCTTCTATATAATTTCCCGTAATTGTACATCTGTCCACTATAATTGTACATCAATAGCATAACCAATTGTTGTTTATTTTCTAGGTGATGTTGGATAACATAAAACATTCCATAGTTTTATTACAAATAGCCAAGGTAATAAATACTTTTCTTACCACTGATTGTGTTGTGTTTTGTTTAGTTTTGTTAGTTTAATTTCATTCGATAAGATAACGAGCCGCTTATTTGCATGACTCAACAGTCTGAAATTGATTTGTTTTGCTTCATTTACAGAACACGGCACACCCGATCAATGGAATTTATTCTGTCCCACTCAACATTGACCCGACGAATGCAGGTACAAAATAAAAACCAAAAAAAAATGAATTCAATTGCTAATATTTACAATTCCCAATTTATAGGATTACAAGCTCCAATAGCTACAGAAACCAACCAAATCGTTCCAATGGTGGAAATTGCATCAGAATGTATCGAAAATGCTCGACGACACGCAGCAATTGTCGGTGAGTAATTAATAAACCGAACTGACCCAAATATAGATCAATTATATTTTTGTTCTTGACTTGAAAGTGT
>JARJDS010033112.1:0-11877 GCA_030264155.1 Atheta pasadenae | reverse complement strand
TATCAACCACAAAAGGATTTGCCAAACTTTTTCAGGATTGTTTTTCAAAATTCAGGACTCACACATCAAGATATGCTTCATTTTGTTAATGAATTTGAACGACTTGGTGAAGATTTGTAAGTTATTCATTTCATTTAAGTTTAACTATTGTATATATGATTTTATTAAATCAATGTTATTTATTACTTTAAGAAATTTGTGCAATTATGTAAAATAGTATAGTATATTGATTGTATTTTAAAAGTTTAAAGCACTAGAATTGTAATACATTATGTAAGCATAAAGTTAATAACAATGCAAGTGCTGTAATTGTATAAAATATTTGAAGTTAAATAAATTTGTACATAAGATAAAAATCTAAAACTTGACTCATTGGTTCAATAATATAATTAACTTCAATTATTTGGCTCTATGTATACCTATACTTTGTTCACTTTTATATAATACTGTGTATAAGTTCAAGTGGTGGTAATAAAATCCAATCTTGCCGATTCTTGACTACAGTATCCACTGCTGATAACACAACCCAAGTGTTAAACAGTGAAAGGCATAGGAAAAATGCGAAGAAAACCATATCTATGATTATGTTAAGGTTAATTGTACCCATACATTGTTAAACAACTGAATAATTACTTGTTCAAAGTACAATTTTGAGGTTAAATGGAATAATTTGATGTTTAAAGGATACAGATCATGATTCTTTCCCATTTTTCAACCATGTATAGTTCTGTGACTAGTAAATATCTGAAGTACCAATAGCTGATGAATTTTTGTAGTGAATCAAACATTTTATCGTCGATTTAATTTATACAACACAATGAGTCAAATCGTTGTTTACTTTTCGGGCGGGTTTCGTTCCGAATGTTAATTTTAACACTTGAATTTAGTTGGAGATGTTATAAACTAACGTTGTTAGTATTTTTTTAGTGTTTTATATGTTGATTTTTTTTATTATGAAGTAAAACGTCAGCAGATCATGTTATTACTTATTATTTCAGTAATGTCATGGAAATCTTGCGACAACATGCGCCAAACAAAAATTTGCACATGCGCAGTGATTGCAATATAGGCAACTTACAATACACGACATTTGATTTTCCTTTAAAAAACTAAAGAAAACTCAAATTTTTGATAGGAAAACAACAACATTTTATTAGCAATAAAAAAATAATAATTATTTAATTGACTTGTAGATCACAGTGAGGTAATATATAATTTTATTCATGATGTTTTGCATAAATTTCTTTTGTTAAATTTAATAATCGTGTTGAAACGGAAGTTGAATTCATTCGTTCATTCAAAAATGTATAATCAATTATCACATTCATTTTAAACCTATATATAGGCTGATAACTTAATAACTTTATTTATTTGCATGAAATAAATAACCATGAAGTTCTTACTTCTATTTTACGTTTTACCAACATTCATTTCAGTTAATGCTTTTATTGTAAGTAATTATAACCAACAAAATTAATTTTACTAACAAACACAAAATTACAGAAGAAGAACTTAGCATTAACTGAAGAATTAAAAAAAATACAAGATGCAGGTGTTGGTTGTGGCGAAAATTGTTACATAAAATGTAGTTTAGAAAACATAAACTACGACAACACTGCGGATAAATCAACAGAGTCTGTGCGTAAATTTTGCAAACAAAACACCACCGCGACTAATAATGATTGTCAACGAGCTGAGACTTTTTATAATTGTTTGGAGCATGTAGAGTATACAGAAATAGTCCAAATCAAACATCAATGTGCGAATAAATATGGATTTCACTCCAGTGTGTTTACCGGAGGCAGTGAAGGACTAGACAAAGAAAAACACGCGTGTTGTTTGTTGTGTTACGCGATTCATATGGGAGAGTTAAATGTGTTAAAGTTAAATGATGATATGAGTATTATGGTTGACAATGTGGACAAAAAGCTATTGAAAATAATTGAAGATTGTGATAAGGAGAATGAAGAAGCAGATAAAAACGATGACAATGAAAGAGATGGTGACACAAAATGTCGTAAAGCTGTTCGTCGATTTCATTGTGTGCGCGAAAAACTTAAGCAGGATTAATGTAAACACGAAATAAATGTTTTTATTTTAAATTTGTACATTTACCTCGATTTGTGTCTTCATGAATATATATTGTTACTTGCATTAAATTTGTTTGAATCATGGACGCGAGAACACCGGAATTATGTTTAACTTACAATATAGAATTCTCAATAATCGTTAACACTAATTATAGTCCGAATTTAATACAATTTCCCGTAGAGTATTAAAAAAAAACGCTAATTTTTCGCCACTTTGCTGACAACAAAAGTGGATAATCGCGGGAGTTTCACTTTTGACAGCGCCTGCAGCGCCACCACTAACGGCTGACTACACTAAACACATGTTTGTTTGGTAGATAAATACAAATCCACCCACACACCATCCCAAACAAACAAACAGCACAAAACAGCAAATGCACTTCTTCAAAAATGTGAACAAACATGCAACAAAATGACAGTGATACTATCACCCAAAGCTTCGCACAACTTCACCAAAAGTATGCCAACAATCAAATACAAGCCATAGAAAAGTTGCTGTCGCCCAAGAAAAAGAACCAAAAAACAAATGAAACTTCAAGGTTATGTTTATGTGCACTTACTGTGATAATAATTATAATCGCCGTTTATTTTGGAAACGAAGTTGTGGATAGTCTTCTAGGCTGGTTCCTGGGAATAAGATGTGTTGTCCCAAACAATTACTTTGTCTGGGAAGCTACACGTCCTATTTCAACTTGCCAATTTTGCATTAATGTAACCAAACCAATAATTTTACAAAATGCCACACGCGACGAATTCGCACAATACGCGTACACTTCCAAGCCTGTTGTAATCAAACAAGCGTTTTTACATTGGCCAGCATTTACAGCATTCAACTTTAAATTTTTTAAACATTTATATGAAAGATTCGAAGATGGTGTGAAAAGTGTAGATGAAGAATGTCAATTTTTACACTTTAAGTCTGATTTTGTGTCATTAAAAGATGTCTTTGATATGTCCCAAAGGAGAGTTAATAATTTACCAGGTGAAAAGTCCTGGTATGTTGGTTGGTAAGTTAAATAATTTTAAAAATCATTTAAAAAATTAATTATGTTCGTAAACTATCAGGGGCAACTGCCATTCACAAATATTAAAGGAACTTCGTCGTTTTTATACCAAACCACATTTCTTGCCTGAAGATTGTGAAATGCCTGCCAAAGATTATGTTTTTATGGGCTATGATGCTGGAGCAACAATGCATGTAAGTTATTTGCAATAAAAACGAATTATAACCTAAATCTTGTAACTATGCAGTTGGACTTTATAAACCGCCTAATGTGGCAAGCTCAATTGAAAGGTTCAAAGACATGGAAACTACTACCATCAACTGAATGTGAAGCATATTGTTCTCAGGTCACTTTTAAAGTTGAACCTGGTGATGCAGGTAAAAAAAACTAACCTTAAAGTAGTACAAAGTAGTTTGTTAACATTAAAACTATCTAGTGGTGGGGTCTAATTAATGTGTTATTTATAGTATTAGTAGATACGAGGGTCTGGTACCACGGGACGACAATAACACCTGGTGAATTTAGTTTGTCGATCCAATCCGAGTATGGTTAGTCAACTAACAAAAGGTGACAGTCAAGTTAAGTCTCATGGGTTCTCCAAGTGTTGAAACAAAAATGCTCAATTTAAAATGCCAAACGTTTGCCATTAATCAAAAAAAATTTAGATGTTATATTTTATGTTACCATTTTGTAATCGTAGATGTCGCTGGTAGTTTTAAAAGATTTTAACCACAAATAGCGCTTTGTAGTGAATATTTTTAGTGCCATATATTAGTAATTAGCCATATTAATTATTATAAGTCTTGTTTTTTCATAGCTCCATATAAATTTAATTTATATGTATTAAACAAAAACATTTTTTTGTAATTTTAACTCAAACATTTTAAATTTTAATCACCTCACTCTTTTTCTCTCTTATATCTAAACCAAAATCACACGTTTTTTTATTTTAATGTTCGATTCGTATAAAAACTAAATTCGAAATTCAAAATTCACGAAACATGCAATTGACTTTTTTAAACTTTCACGACAATTGAGTTTTATATATCTTCGATTTTTTGTGTTTGTGTTTAAATGCACGCATGTCACCACATTACCACATGAATAATCACATTACTTATTCAATTAATTAAATACATACGAGTTTAGTCGTGTCAAGACGCTGTCGTATCACATATTTACAGAGCGTACACGCTTTTTTTGTTTCTTGTTTTGTGTGGTGTCGCGTCGCGCGGATGATGTGTAGTAGTAAAAAGTAAAGCAACGTGAATGAATTAGGAAATACTGTCCCGGGAGTCAATTTCATTCCAGCTGCCATTGACCTAGGACTGCGGTTTTGATTGCTTCGACGTACTGTGCAGGCACCCAGTAAATCCAATAATTTGATGCGTCTGTTGGCCCAATTTGTAATCCCTTAACAATAAATTTTATTCATAAAGAAGGAAAATTATAATTAAATCAATGAGAAGTTATTACCACAATGTGATACTGTTCGTGGTCTGCAATGGCTTCCGAAATAACATTTTTTATCGAACCCATCCTAAGTTTTTCCGTCCGCTCCTTAGTACTCAGCCATAGTTGATCCGCCTCTAGTTTGAATGTGAGCCGAATCTTACTGCCGTGCTTGTTCAGCATGCCGCTCAACGGCACTGGCGGTAGACTCTCCTACAAAGTAACAATGTAAAAGTCAATCAACGCAGCGCTACTGCCTCCGCAGCGTACAACCGAACATTTACATTACACCATTTCATTGCTGGCATTGCATCATCTGGTATGCCCTTGTCCAAAATCTTCCGATGTAACTTTTGCTTGGACAGAGGTTCTTTAGATGCACTCGCCTTCTCCTCTGCATGATCAGTCTTTGTTGTCATAGATACAGCAAGCACATCATTTAAAGTTGACCCAACCAACATTATTTTAGCACCTTTTGTTATGCCTATTGCACCTAAGGTTTGATTATCTTGCAATAAGCCTTTGTACATAAGTTTTTGCATTGTGTTTGGTACCCCTACAACATTAACAAAGAAACACTAAACTTTTAAAACCAATTCCTTTTTAATTGTTTTTATAAACTATAATAAGTTCATACCAACAAGTCCCTGAAGTTGTCTCTTAAAATCGGCAATGGTCGTGTTAGCTGGGGCGCTCACGTCGTATTTATTTTTATTGTAAACTACCTTTACATCTATGGTCTCACTGGGTTCATTGTTGTCTTGATCAGCCTTTGCAATTGCATTGGTATCACCTGATTCTGAGTCTGTTTTGGCAATCTTACACTCTGATGGTTTGTCTTCTTTGAGGTGATTTTCGTCCTGTGTGACGTTCGACACTTTGCTATCGTTTTCCATTTCTGCCATAATATTTAAAAAATTATGTACTTGTTTCTAATGAAAATGATATCAAGTCGTTTTTGGTCGAGTGGTTTGCTTTGATGACAATGAATTACAGTGAACTGGATGAATTGAATACAACAAACGATGACTTGCGCGAATGACGTTGACAACAAACCGAAACAATCGCAACGGAAGAAATAAGCTATAACGATGACTTGACGCACCGGCGTGTAACGACTTTCATTTTATGTTTATTGTAGAAATAAATTAAAGAACTTTGCGAACTCACCAACAGACTCCTCCATCTTTGCAGGCTTACAAAACGTGCAGTGCGGGTGTCATAAAGGCACAAACTGCCGAATTAGTACGATCTGTGCCGTTCAATGACGAATGCCGGCAATTTGTTTGATACCAACTTAATTGCACAAATGTTACTAAACTAGGTATAACTAAAATACTATACAACAGAGACGCACTAATAGATTTAACGTTCTTCATTTTTACATTTTAATTATTAAATTAATAATTTAAATTAAATATTAATTGATTTAAATATTTTTACACAATAATTGCATTATTGTGTTTGAAATTGTATTGTTTCGTTTTAGCAACCTAATTTATTAATTTGTGTTTAAGTACGTACCTATGTAAATTTTAAACTAGTTAGGGATATTTTTTCTTATAAAGTTTGTTATGACCGGTTGCCGTCTTACAGGCGGTTCACAACCCACTCAGCACGATCCATGTCCGTTGGAATTTTCGCGCTATTGGTGTGTCCATCAATTCCGTGTTTATCATAATACTCCGCAAAGAAATTCGCGAAAATGCCACCTAAAAAACGCGAAAAAGACGTGGACGCGTCTAAAAATCCGCGCATGGACCACATACAAGCCGACCATGAGCTTTTCCTACAAGCGTTCGAGAGTAAGTCTTGCTTGCATTTGTTTTGTTTCCTCAACAATGGATAAGTCTTCATTTATTCTTCATTTCCGACAACTTTTTCCACAGAACCGACTCAAATCTACCGATATCTACGTACTCGAAACATGTGTTCAGTAAGTATTACCAAACAACACAGTTTTAATTCAAAACTTACTCAAACTTTCAACAATTTCTTTGTTTTTTGTAGCCCATATTTCTCAATCGCACTTTAACATACATGAAGCACAGAATGTCAAGAAGTCACAAATTAAGAGCTACATTTAAAGTAGACTCTATGTTTGAACAAGCCAAGACAAAAAACAAAGACTTTTTAAATATACTGCCAGGATTTATGAATCTTACATTTTTGGGATTTTATGACAAAAACATTGATGTGAGCATAAAACAAGTACAAATTGAAACAGTATTGTTCAAAATTAGCCATAAGAAACGTAAAGACAGCTCATCGCCCTTAATGGAAGCATCATTTGGTGTTTGTAATGTAGATGTTAATCCACAACACAGCAATTTACCACCAATGGCGCCATCAGTTAGTGTTCCATCTGAGGCTTTCACAATCGCAGCAGACTCGTTGGCCAAATCATATGTGTTACTGTTAAAAGTACAACACATTATAAAAAACGATAATGACGATAACGATGAACCAGCCGCCAAAAAACGTAAATCATTGTGTTTGACAAATGGAACTAACTCGAATGATATGAAAGTCTATGTCTCAGAGTTAGTTGTGTATGATAAACACAATCGATGTTTATTATCAGATGCAGATTATGAATTAACACTTCAAGAAGTAAATTCTAATAGTAATAAGAACTCGCCTCGCAAACATTCTACTTGGGAATGCAGTGACGACTTAGTAGATTGTTGTACTGATCTAGACGCGCTTTTTATGGGTCCAAGTGTCAAGTTTAAATTAAACTGGTCGTCAAAAGCTTGCGATAAAATGGTAGAACGACCACAAGCGTATCCGACATCTGAAACTCAAAACGTTAAAGAAATCGCTGTGAATCTCAAATGTCCAAACTCAAATCTGGAAAAGTTACAAATCGTTTATCAGTTTGTCTACAACAATAATTCGCGCCAACAGACTGAAGCGTGTGAAGATTTACACTGTCCATGGTGCAGTTTAAACTGCCAGGAATTATACGTGTTACTTAAGCATTTAAAATTATGTCACTCAAGGTTTACGTTTACCTACGTTCCGATTTCGGTTGGAGCTCGAATCGATGTGGCGATTAACGAGTTATATGACGGTTCATACACAGGCAGTCCGCATGATTTAATAAATCAACCATCGGTGTATGCGTTTTCACGTAATGGACCCGTTCGTAGGGCATCGGTGACTCATATTTTAGTATGCCACCCAAAACGATCAAAACCGAGTCTGTCTGAGTTTTTAGAACTCGATGATTGTGAATATGATGGTCAAAGACCTTTCATAACAGGTCACAATCGATTATACCACCATACAGCGACATGCTTGCCGATTTATCCAAAAGAAATGGAAATTGATTCCGAAGGTGAAAATGATCCTGAATGGTTGCGCAGTAAAACCATGCAAATGATTGATGAATTTACGGATGTTAACGAAGGCGAGAAAGAATTAATGAAAATGTGGAATTTGCATGTAATGAAATACGGCTTTGTGGGCGACTGTCAAATACCGTTAGCATGCGCCATGTTTGTAGAACATAAAGGCAAAGAATTGTTACTTAAGAATCTTTACAGAAACTTTGTAGTGCATATGGGTTCACTATTCGACTTTGGTTTAGTAAGTGCCGTGTGTTTATACAACACATTAAAGAAACTGCAAGAATTAGTTCGGGAAACTAACGCTATCCGCGCGGTTTTACGAGAATCCAGAGAAGCACAGATGGATAACTGGCAGAAGCATGGTATTACAAGTCCAGTTTTCAACCCGGATAAACCAGGCCCGAGTAAAACTCCTACGAATCGTAAAAATATTGGGATTCAACGCCGGAAGGGTACGCCACAACCGACTACTGAACCGCCATTGAGGAGGAAAAGTTTAAATGCAGCGACTGAAAGCACGAAGAAGAGGCTTTCTTTGAAGCAACCGGAAAAGAACGGCAATTAAGGCAATCTGTATTTTCTTGTTCTCAAAGTGCCTGATGTTTGCAAATGAGGTTTCTGTAAATTTGTGATAAGATATAATTTTGTTCTTTGGTTATTTTTTTAATGAATGAAAGCAAACAGTTTGTAATACTGTTTTCTGTTTTTTTGGTATTTTGTAAGTTGAATGTACATAGCTATGTTTTTGTTTAGTTGCTTGTATGCGACTTGATTATTTCATTGCCAAGAGACGTTATTCCACGTTTAGGCTAGTCGATGTCACCAAAAAGTGTGGCGAAATGTCTGCAAACAATTACTGCCAACTTGTATTTTTTACTTTTGTTTTTGTTTTGTAATCAGAAAACAAACAAAACCCGGAATTACGTAATATACAATATTTTATATTATAACGTGTTTAAAACATAACTTCTTTTATCTTGAATAAAAGTTTTGGGTGTTTTTACAGGTTAGGAGGAATGACAAATAACAGTGCGAAACATTACGAAGCGCAAGCCGCACTACTACTAATGCACAGCGAATAATGTACGTGTTCACGCAAAAGTGCGCGCGTAGCAGTGAAACGTAGAATCACACCGTAGACAACTGAATACACGCTAAATACGATGCTGCGCGAAGCGCAAATGAGTGCCGCACTACTACTAACTCACAGCGAGTAGTGTACGTGTTCATGCAGAACTGCGCGTGTATCAGTGAAACAATTTATTTATCTTGAAATTGTTACAGTAGTAACGCATTTTAAAATAACAATTACTAAAGTAACAATCAGTATATTTGTTTTCAATTTCATATTCGGATTAAAATGCTAGAATAAAAATATAACAACTTACCTATCAGTTCTCATGACCGCAGTACTGACCTCTGGTGATTACCCAAATCGAAGAACATCCCCAAAATGATGTTGTCATTTTAGTACTTTTGTACTTACTGTCAAACCCTCATTGTAGAAAATAACCTAACAAATATCATAATGTTTTGAAGTTTTGTTTCAAACTTGTTTTGATTTGATGTGTGATTGTCATGACGGCATTCATTTTGTTGTGACATTTCGGGGACGGGTGGCGCTTGTGTCTAAATGTAAATTTTCTCATTCTGAATCATCTGAATTTCACGTTGACAATCGAAAAAATAGTAATATGTCCCAGCTGGAGAGCAAGGATGAGCACAAAATTGTTCCAGATGGCGGCGGTGCCTACGGGCGCGGTAGGAAACACGACAATGCACATTTCGGCGCCATTCCAAAGGCGTCAAAAGATTCCCAAGCCTCTACATCAAAGGTAAACACGCTACAGTGATTTGTAATATTAAAGTCACTCAGTAACTAACCTAAAAACACTACCTACCTTACGGTATATCATATTACGTTTTTTGCGATTTTGTTTTCTTAAGATGAAGACTGAATTGACGTCGACGTTAGATGCGCTTTATCTAACACCAACCAGTTCGGATGAAGATGAAAACACAAATAAACGGGAATGGTTAAGTGCACGGGATAGTCTTGAAATTCTTCCAAAGGTAATGAAACGAAACTGTATAACCTAAAACCAGAACTTTGGTTATTAACATATTTTTTTCGTTTTGACAGTCACAGGACATTATAAGTTCAAAATCTATGAGTTGTGCGACAACAATACATAAATGTTTTAACTCTGATTCACCACACTCCGAATCTTTAATCGGCAATCCGAAAAACAATTCAAGCTCTGTGTCAAAGGTTTTAGCTTGGGATCCTTGGGAAAAACTAAGCCGTAAGAACAAAAAAGAAAACAAGGTGTGTTTCGTTTGTTACCAATATATTCTGTTAACTTGGTTGCCTTTTACTAATTTTGTTTGTTGCAATAGAGGAGAAAAGCAGAAAAAAGTAGCGAACCAAACTCAGCCACGTCATCAAACAAAGACAAAGATACAAACCGAAAGGATTTTAAATCAGGCGATGAAGCCGCCGCTGCACTACGTCTACAATCAGAAACACAACCCGCGCACGAAGCATCGTACGAAGAATACGCTTACCAACCATATCAAAAAACCACACGAGCCGTGGAGTTTACCAATAAAGTAATGGTGGTGTACATTAACAAAGAAGATAAGGTGGTGGGCGAAGCGTCGGAACCGCTGAAGAAGGAGCTCGAACAGCAAATACGCAACAAGGAAATGCGGCGCGGACACATGCCAGATGTGACATTTGCGAGGCGTAATGTCATGAGCGATTGGTTTAAGAAGTAAATTAGAAACACGAAACAAATGAGGCCAAGAAAAACTAAGAAAACCCACGCAGATGTAACACTAAACTGTATGGTTTAACCCTTTGTCCGCAAAATATTACTATTTTTTATATTTTGTCATTTTTAAATAAATTGTTGACTTTATAATCAAAATAATCCCCAAAACAATTGAATTATTTTTTTTAATTCCTTCTAAAAAATTAAAAATTGTCAAAAAATCCAGAAATTTTAAGATTATTAGTGAATATATTAAAACTTTGAGGTTACCTTCCATAAAACTAATTGTTTTACGCGTTCGTAGACAAAATACTGTGGAAAATCAAGTGGTAACTCTTCAATGTGAGCGTTTTTGACGTTTTGGAGAGATTCTTTAAAATATTCATAACACGGCGCGCATGTATCACAATCAGCTATTGTGAAAACATAACGTTTTTCTAACGCAATGTAAATCGAACGCTTTGGGGGCAGAGTCATAAGTTTCTGGACGGTTGAGATAAACGCATCCGTTAGGTCGTTATCATAAACAACTGAAACGAGAAAACACGCGTTTTAATAACGTAAACCAAAAATTAGACAAAGAAAACTTACCATCGGCGGCTAAAATGATTTGTACTTTAGGTAACACTTTTTTGATACTTTCATTAAAATCTTTAGTAAAATCTAATTCTTCAACACTGATAGGACACCGAACTAAAGATTCATTGAGTTTTACGTTTGATTTTATAAGGTTTAACAAGCCGCCAATATCAATATCTATAATTTTAAAACATTTAATATTAGTGTACATTAAGTTGCCTATATTGCACATATAATATTTAATTTATTATTACTTTTACCCGTAATAATCAACTAAAAAGTTATGTAAATAATGCACAACCGTGTTAAAGCGATAACGAAGTGTTATCTACAACTCTACTATTCAAGCAATTTTTTTTTATTTTCAATCAAAACATTCATAACTTAAAACTTAAAAATTAGTCACAGAAAAATTAAATTACCTGTGCAAATCACGGGGGCGAATAAGCCGGCAACAATACTTGTAAGCCCAACTCCGGATCCGAGTTCCATAATAACCGTATCTCGCGTAAAATTACTTCGATTGTGTATTAACCAATCAGCGAGTAACAAAGCCCCACGCCATATTTGCAAGCCTACTAGATTTAATTCTGTGCGTTTGCTGTGTTCTAAGAATTCA
>JARJDS010033100.1:0-18050 GCA_030264155.1 Atheta pasadenae | reverse complement strand
TATTTTTGATAGGAAAATTGGATAAAGGGTTTAATTATTTATATTTTTACAAACTTTGAATAAAATATACAGAGCGATACAAAAGTTATAGATAAAATAATAAATTATTTCATGTTGTACAGTAAACTTTTTAGAAAATAATTAGATGCAACTTTAACTATTATTAACTTAAAAACTAATTACAATAATTACAATATCTTTTCATTACTTAATAAAACAACTAATTAGTAACCTAAAAACAAAATTTCAAGACTTTATACTAAGTAATATAGAAATTATTAAATTTTTTGTAAATGTTTGCAAATTTAACAACTAAACAAGTTTTAACAAACTACCTAAACTTTAAAAATTAATTTCTCAAAAACTAATTATCATAGTTACAATTTGTTTACGCCATATGATTAAACAACTAATTATTAACTTAAATTAAAAATTTCATAATATTATCAAACACGGTATAAAACTAATTGATAATTTTGTAAAATTTAACATTTTTACCATACTTACAAATTTTAAAAAAGAACATCCACTTTAATAATTAATATCTCAAAAACTAATTACCGTAATTACAATTGCATTCCACCACTTCATAAAACAACTAATTAGTAATGGTAGTTATTAATTTTATCATGTTATACAAAGTGATACATAAGTTATTCTGATTTTAGTAACGTAAAACATATTTAATAAACATTCAAGTTGTAAAAACAACATCAACTTTAAAAATTAATATCTCATAAACTAATTAACATAATAACAATTTCTAAACATAATTATCTAAACAAACAATAGTAGTATTTACAAAAATAATTTCATGTAAATATACAAAGTGTAACATGAATTATATTCAAAAAACCAAAACCTTGATTTCAATCATCAAAAATGTATTTGATTGACAACACAAACCACAAAAGCACCCTTTGTCCACCTTTTATCCACCCTTTTCCGGCAGTCATTAGTCATTAGTGTCGCCAGCCATACATTACACATTATTTTAGTGTTATTAGCATTATTCACATGGCCATCATCGATATCAAATCGATTATTCATTCATTCGACTGCATTACGCCGAAAATGTTGCCAACCGGGTAAAACCAAATAAAATAAAAATATCAATTTGTATTTCATTGTCATGTGTAATCACAATCATCATAATTCATTACAATTTACATTATTTGTGTTCGACTCAATGATATTCGTATATCAAGTCGGTTATTTGTTTGTTTTTCTTGTGTCTTGCGTTTTGTTGAAAACAACAGCGGAAAGTGGGGTGGAAGGTGGGCGCAGGGGGGTGTGGGGGCGGTTGGAGTATTTCCGGGTTCCTGTTTTTGTTCTGGCGTTTGTTCGCTTCGTCAATTTGCGTATGAATATTTCATTAATGTACATTAATACTCGGCGTGTATGGATAGTTTAATGTTGTGTTGGGAATAAACTGGAGGCGGTGTTTTGTTCGACATGCAATAACAAATTGCCACATTTACGAATTGACAAATTCGGGTTTAATTTTTAATCAGATAATGAGAGATATTTAACTAAAAAGCTATTAGCAGGACGAAATTATTTAAAGGATTGTTGAGTGTGTAGTGTTTTTTTTGTTGACATTTATTATTGATAAGTTTAAAGGTTTATATCTTAAAAACTATAAATGTTATTTATGTTTTCTTTTTACATATAGTTAAAGTAGTTAATTGAAAAGTATCATAATTAATTTCAGGTTATTATATTGAGTTTTATAAGAGTTATTAAAGTTTTTGTAAAATGTTACCATTTTTCGTATTAAAATAATGGTGCAAGTTTAAATGTTAATAACTTTTAAAGTATTAAATATTATTAACTTTTTAAAACAAAAGTAATTAAAGGATTTAATTAGAAATGTTTGGGGGAAATTTTAAATTTTTCTACTGGGTGATACAGTAATTATAAGGAGAAATGTTAATTATTACTTGTAGACGGGTCGGTTTTATTTGTAATACTTAGTAGTATGTTTAATAATGAATATCTTAGGAACTAATTAATATTTTTAAATTTTGATTTCAAAGATAGTTAATGTAGTTTATCATAAATAATGTTGATTAATTTTATGTTGTTATATAGGGTGATACGAAAATTATTATTGTTTTTGTAAAATTATACTAAAAGTGTAGTTTAAAATGTTAGTGTCATTTTAAATGTTCATAACTTTTAAACTATTAAAGATTATTAACTTTTTAAAGCAGAAATAATTAAAGGATTATTTAGTAAATATTTGGTTAAATTTTAAAATTTTTTTACCAAGTGATACAATAATTATAAAGAAAAATGTAAATTATTACTTCTCGACTGGTTGGTTTTATTTGTCATATTTAGTAGTAAGTTTAATAATGAATATTTTAAAAACTAATCAAGATTTTTAAATTTTGATTTCCAACATGAATAATGTAGTTATTCGAAAATAATATTGATTAATTTCATGTTGTTATATAGGGTGATACGGAAATTATTATTGTTTTCGTAAAATTTTACTAAAATTTTAGTGCAAAATGTTAATGCTATTTTAAATGTTAATAACTTCTAAACTATTAAATATTATTAATTTTTTAAACCAAAAATAATTAAAGGATTAATTAATAAATATTTGGTTAAAATTTAAAATGTCTCTACTGAGTGATACAATAATTATAAGGAGAAATATAAATTATTACATGTTGAGAATCCCATTGTATTTGTATTACTTAGTAGTAAGTTTAATAATGAATATCTTAAAAGATAATTATTATTTTTAAATTATGATTTTAAAAATGAATAATATCATTAATCTTGAATAATACAAATTAATTTCATAATGTTATATAGGGTGATACGGTAATTGTTATTGTTTTTGAATAATATCACTGAAATTTTAGTTTTAAATGTTAGTGCAACTTTAAATGATGATAACTTTTAAACTATTAAAGATTATCAACTTTTTAAAACAAAAATAAATAAAGCATTTATTATTTATTATTTGGTTAAAATTTAAAAATTTTCTACTGAGTGATACAATAATTATAGGCAAAAATGTAAAATATTACATTTACTAGAGAAATGTTTTTTTTAAAACCATAAGTAGTAACTTTAACAGTTAATAACATAAAAACTAATTAATATTTTTTAATTTTGTTTTCAGAAATAAATAAAATAACTAAATAGAAATATTAAAACCCATTTTCAAGTTATAATATAAAATAATAAAAAAGTTATTCACGATTTAAAAGAATAAAAAAATTTAGAATTTTCGTAAATATTTAATGCGTTGGAATTGTCGATTCTTGGCTCTTGACTCAATTCGAAATAGTCCTTCTCGTCCCCTAGCAAGTGACCAAAAGGATTATTAAGCAAAGCAATAAAGGGTTGGTCGTTTTGTGGTCGTAGGACCGAGCAATAGTGTCTAGGTGGTGGTCGTTGGTGGTCCTGTGGTCGTTTTATTGCATTCTTGGACCTCCCTTCGTCCATAGGACTATTAGTTCTTGACCAAAACTACAAATGGCTACCGACAATTACGGCATATATAGTATTTAATGGATTAATTAAGGATAACTTAATTAAAGATCAATATATTTAAAAAAAAATTATTAGAAAATTTTTATAAAGTGTTACACTGACTTTGGTAATTAATATCACAAAAACTAATTACGATATTTAATTTTTGTTTGCAAATATTAATTAAGAAACTTATCAAGAGTATTTGTGATTAATTTAATAAATTTATACAGAGAGATACAAAAGTTATGAAAGATTTTGTGAATTATTGATTTTTTTAGCAGGAATTTGTTGTATCAACTTTAAATTGTTGTATCTCAATAAATAATTAAAATAATTACAAATTGTTTACAATAGGTATTACAGTAACTAAATAATAGTATTTTGGCAAAAATTTGTAAAATTATACAAAGTGATTCAAAAGTTATGAGAGAATTTGTAAATATAATTAAATTGTGGTACATTTTTTTGTTTAAATTTTTTAACACAATTTTAAATGACTATAACTTATTAAATAATTTAGATAATTACATTTTTATTTTACTAAACAATACAATAACTAATTAGAAGTATTTGGGTAAAAATTCATAAATTTATACAAAGTGATGCAAAAGTTATGAGAGAATTTGTAAATATAACAAAATTCTGATAATTTTTTTTTAAATTTTGTTACTTCAATTTTAAATTGCTATAACTTAATAAACAATTAAAATAATTACAATTTTCTTTCACTAAATCATAAAGTAACTCATTAGAAGTCTTTGCGTTAAAATGTGTTAAGTTATACTAGGTAATACAAAAGTTATAAACAATATTGTAGAAAAACAAAATTTTGGTGAATATTTCTGTGGAAATATGTTGTATCAACTTTAAATTATTATAACTTATTAAATAATTAAGATAATTATTTTTTTTTTCACTAAATCATAAAGTAACTAAATAGAAACGGAATATATAAAATTTGTAAATTTATACAAAGTGATACAAAAATTATAGGAAATTTTGTAAATAATTTAAAATTCTACTTAAATTTTTTTTGTAGAAATTTGTAGTATCAACTTTAAATGACTTTAACTTAATAAATAATTAAGATAAGTCATTTTTTCTTTAAAAAACAGATACAGTAACTAATTAAGAATATTAATAAAAAAATAATTCTACTGAGTGATACAATAATTATCAAACATTTAATAAAATAAATCAAAACATCTACAAAAAAATTAAAAATTATTTATGAACTTTACTTATAAATAACGACATAAATAACAACAATAAATTAATTATTTCTTCACAAACATCTAAAACATTTATTCCTACCATCCTCTGTGTAATTTTCCGTCAGTACAAACAAATTTAATATTATAATTTGCTTTGTTTTCCAGACTATCGCATTATTTATTTCAAAAACTTAACGTCTAAATACTCGTATCTTACCAAAAGCTGTCGTTGGCAATAACCAGGATATCCAGGTACATGGGGAATATTCCTGTACGTGCATACATCTCATAACATATGCCCGGGAAATATTCCATATTCCATATTCGCCGCTTTTCCGGAGGCGATGCCGCGCGCGCCGTTCGGAAATTGTTAAATTAATTAAGCGCGCGATCAGAAACAGACACGCACAATGCAAATGCACACACACTCACGTACAGCCTGAAGTAATACGCACCACACCACTACAACCACGAGGCGAAATCGGGGGTGGCAACCGGGTGGGTGCTACAGCCATCCCCCGCATTTGTGTTGTGCTCGCGTTTGTGCGCGTCGCCTGAGGCGTCGTTCGCAATTAAAATCTGGAAACTGCCGCTGATATCAACAAATGTTTACAATATACACACACACAACACGTAAAAAATAAATTAACAACAAAACATTGAATATTTTTTTGTGAAACATTAAAATTTTGATGAAAAAACAAGAAAAAGGTTTCGTTTTGTTGGTTTTTTATTTAATTGTTAATAACTTTTGAAATAATTTATATTATACTTTGAAATTTAGGGGGTGTATTCTTAAATAAAGTATCTTGTATATTTTATAAAGATAATTAAAATATATTAATTAGTTTTTAAGATATTAATAGTTAAAGTTATAACTATTATTGAATTAAAATTTTTTTGAAAGAATAGGTTTCAGTTTACTAATTTACGCATAACTTTTGTATCACTCAGTATAATATTTTGAAATTTTTTATTATAAATCTTAAATATATTTTTCATCAGATTGTGAAAACGAAATTTAATTAACTTAATAAGTTTTTATGATATTAATTATTAAAGTTACAACAACAAATTTAACATAAAACTAATTCCTATTATGTTTTATTTTACAATTTATCAAATAACTTTTTTATCTTTAAAGATATTAATCTACAATTGATGTGGTGAACTAACAAATAAATTTCCTACAAGAATGTAAAAAGAAAAAGAAAATCTTTTAATTAGCTTTTAAGATATTAATTGTTAAAATTACAACAAATAATGAATCAGAAAAAGTTTTAGATAAATGTTTTAGTTTACTAATTTATTTATAACTTTTGTATCACTCAGTATATTAATTTGATTTTTTTTATTATAAATCTTAAATATATTTTTTATTAGGTTGTGAAAACAAAATTCAAATAACTTAATAATTATTTAAGATATTAATTATTAAAATTACAACAACAAATTCAACATGAAACTAATTCCTATTATGTTTTACATTACAAATTATCAAATAACTTTTTTACCTTTAAAAATATTAATCTATAAATGATACAGTAAACTAACAAATAAATTTTCTACAAGAATATTAAAAGAAACTATATTCTAGTTAGTTTTTAAGATATTAATAGTTAAAGTTACAAGAATTATTAAATTTAAAAAAATATTAGAGAATATGTTCTACTTTACTAAATTACTCATAACTTTTGTATCACTCAGTATATTAATATCAAACTTTTTACTAAAAATCCCAAATAAACTCTTTATTTAAATCTGAAAACAAAATCCAAATATCTTAATAACTTTTTAAGATATTAATCATTAAAATTACAACAACAACTTCTACAAAAAAACTAATACCAATTATGTTATACTTTACTAAGTATCCAATTACATTCAAACCCTTCAATACAATAACTTAAAATTTTAAACACGTACTCTCAAATAAATTTTCTTCAAGACTGTAAAAACAAAATAAAAATATCTTAATAACTTTTAAAGATATAAATTAATAAAATTACAACAACAATTTCTACAAAAAACTTAAACCTATTATGTTATACTTTACTAAATATCCATTAACATTTAAACCCTTCAACAAAATATAATAAAATTAATAACACACCCCCTCAAATAAATTTCCCACAAAAACATAAAAAGAAAACTAAAATATCTCAATAACTTTTAAAGATATTAATTAATAAACTTACAACAACAAATTCAACAAAAAACAAACATTCTCCAAGTTTTACTTCACTAATAATCCAATAACTTTCAAACCCTTAAATATAACAACTTAAAATTTAGTACAATTACACTCAAATACACACCCTATATAATCCCCTTTAAACACGTCAAAATCTTAATAAAAACAAAAGTTATTCACAAACAAACCAACAACAACAAACAAAAACCAAAAAAAAACATCTAAACACAACCATAAAATACTTTCAAGAGCATTTAAGGGTAGTGAAACAACTGAAACCCATGTCACATATAGTATTTATCATAGCGTGCTTAGTGGTCGTTGCAGCCCTGCGGCGAAACACTGTGTCCTGCGTCCTGAGTCCTGGCAATAATATTATTACTCGCTCGTACAATGTACAATATGATTGCGTCGATGGGCGTCAATGGACGACTGTGAAATGGCCCTCAGGCACGAAATATAAGCACCCCTCGCATTACACTAAATCTACCCTCAACCCCTAAAACTCCCACAAGTTGGTAAAACAAAAAAAAAACAAAAAAACAAAAAAAACAAAAAAAATGTATTAAAAATGTATATATTTTATCATTATTATTATCCATGTCCTGAAAGCTTCGAGACGCAAATTGTGTAAAGTGCAGGACGATTACTTATGTATAATCCTTGCGCCAAAATGTGCGTTAAAATTAAATTACATTATTCATTACGATGTATACAATATTCCTTACATTATTCATTAGTCTGTACGAAGTTCCACGTTTATTTGATCCTTGAAAGCAGCAGGATGCAAGGATCAAATATTCACCGGTGAAATATTTTCAATAAAAACAAAAACGCGCTGTTTTCCTGCTTTTACCTTAATTCAGATCCTTATTTTGATTATTTTCAAGTTATCCTTGGTCCTGTTTTTCGACATGTATTATTTTAAACTGCGTTGAAACAATGTTATTTGTAATTAACAATTAACACGTTATTAAGTTAAGTAAGCATTAGGAAGCAATTAATTATTCATTGTGAGTCCTTTGAGTCCTTTTCAAGACAAACAAACAAAGTAATTGCTCAAAGTCCTTTTACTTTTGCTTTTACTTTTACTTTAATGAATAATTTATTTTTTGTTTTTTTTAAATTTTATTTTTATTTAAATTAATTGACTTAGTATTTTTTGTTTTTCGTTGGTTATTTTTGAAGGATCCTTTTCTTAGGATGTTTCCTTGACGGTTGATACGTCATCTGATTTGAATTTTTGGTAATGGGCTTTTTTATTGGCTGAAAGAAATTTTTGTTTTTTTTTTTAATTTTGTTGTTGTTTTTATTGTTAATACTTACAAGATGTGATTAGGGCTAAAGGACCAACTGGTTTCATTTCTTTATCCTTGTTTTTTGTTTGATGTCCTGGGAATTTTAAATTCGAATGAACTTCGTAGATTGGGAGTGGAATTACTGTTGATGATACTGCGACAAGTTCTGAGGAAAAAGTTTTATTAAATTGTGCATAATTTATGTTTGGTTAAGTCAATTAAGTTGAAATTTGGTATAAATAATTGCAATTAGTTACTTTTTACGTTTTATAAATGGAAAGTGAAAAATATTGTCTAGTTTTTTTGTTATTCATATTTAATACTATTCATTTTTTCAGAGGATTTTTTTCTTTATTTTTATTAATTTTACTAAATTGATGGTAATTTTTGTATGACTCAGTATAATTTCGTAAAATTTGGTATAGATAATCTTAAATGGTATCACTTTCAGTAAATTTAAACTAAATCTAAAAATATTAATAAGTTTCTTTGTAGTTAATTGTTGAAGTTACATTATGAAAGTTCAAAATGGATGTTACCTCATTTTGGTTTAATTTTACTAAATTGACAATAACTTTTGTATCACACAGTATATTATTATAAAATTTGGTAAAGATAATCTTAAATAGTTAGACTTTTAATAATTTTAAACAAAACTAAAAAATATTTATTAGTTTCATTGTTATTAATTGTTAAATTAGCAATAAAGATACCACAAAAAATTTTGTCCAAATTGTTTTTAATTTTACTAAATTAACGATAATTCGTGTATCATTCAGTATATTAACATGAAATTTGGTACAAATAATCTTAAATAGTGACACTTCTAATAAATATAAACAAAACTAAAAAATAATAATTAGTTTTTTTGTTAATAATTGTTAAAGTTACGTTATAGACGTTCAAAACAGATGTTACCTCATTTTGGTTTATTTTTACTAAATTGACAATAACTTTTGTATCACTCAGTATATTATTATGAAATTTGGTAAAGATAATCTTAAATAGTGACACTTCTAATAAATATAAACAAATCTAAGAAATATTAATACATTTTTTTGTTATTTATTGTTGAAGTTACATTATGAAAGTTCTAAATGGATGTTACCTCATGTTTGTTTATTTTTACTAAATTGATAATAACTTTTGTATCACTCAGTATATTATTATGAAATTTTGTATAAATAATCTAAAATAGTTGAACTTTTAATAATTTCAAACAAAAGCAAAAAATATTTATTAGTTTCTATGTTATTAATTGTTAAAATAGCAATAAAAATACCACAAAGAATTTTGTCGAAATTGTTTTTAATTTTACTAAATTAACGATAATTCGTGTATCATTCAGTATATTAACTTGAAATTTGATACAAATAATCTTAAATAGTGACACTTCTAATAAATATAAACAAAACTAAAAAATATTAATTAGTTTTTTTGTTATTAACAATCAAACTCAACAACTGTTCAAAATTATTTCTTAAACAAAAATCTCACCTGCTTCATAAACTTTGTTTCCATTCATCTTATACTCCGTAGGAACCGCGAAGACATTGGTAATCTTCAAGGATATCACGCACATTGCGCACAAAACAATAACTTTTAATGACATTTTAATTGCAACAACAAAACACAAACTTCAAACCGAAAAAAAAACAATGAAAAACTTTAACTTTGACTCAAATTTAACCCAAAAATGAATAATTTTATTATCAAATAACTATTGTTTTTTATTAACAAAATATACAACTAATGAACAACAGGTGTATATGATTGAATCGTTCACTAAATGAAAGAGTAAACTTTAAACAAAGTGAGTTGTGTTTTTTGTTTAAAAAGTTTGCGTTGGCGTGGATTGCTAACTGCGCATTGAACACTGACTAATCTGATTTAATGTTAGCTATAGACAAAGAATTTCAACGAAGAGGTAAAGCAAAAGTTAGTTAATGGTAGTGGTAAAGTATTAATGTTTTAAAGAGTTGAGAGTGATGGAAATCACGACGAGAAACGTAAGAAACGCGAAATGATCGCATTGAGCGAAAACGTAAGACAACGGCGACAGGTAGCATTGAATGAATTCCAAACTTCTAATAAACATTATCTGAATAGCATTGAAGTTCTACAGGTGAAGAAGTGAAAGTTTTGAGAATTATATAGACAGAAAATGTTGATTTCTATAAAAAAAATATTCAACACTTATTGGTGGAATTTAGAAAAATACTTATTTTACAAATTAGACGATTGTATTTGTAGCACTTGGTATAATAATTGGAAATTATGCAGGATTGTAGGTGATTAGTTACTTTATTTGTTTGTAGAAAGAAAAGTTAAATATGTTTGTTAGTTTTTGAGATATTAATTGTTAAAGTTGGTGTAATATTTTTTTAAAGTTAGGAATGTAAGTAAATGTAATAGTTTACAAATTTTGTTATATTTATTGTAATACTCAGTATATTTACATGAAATTTTGCAGAAATAGTTTTAAGTAGTACCTTTAATAATTTTTGGTTACGAAATTAAAATATAATAATTGTTTATTGAGATATTTAATGTTAAAGGTGATTAAGTATAATTTTTAGTAAAATTTGTTACATTATATTAAATTTTATATAATTCTTGTATCACTAAGTATATTTTATTAAAACTAAACATAACTATTCTCAGGTAGATGCTTTATCATTATTTGTTAACTTAATGCAAATATTTTAATTAGTTTTTAAGATATTAATTATTAAAGTTTGTATAAAATTTTTAAAAAGTTTGGTATGCAAGTATATATAATATTTTACAAATTTTGCTATATTTCTTGTAATACTCAGTATATTTACATGAAATTTTGCCGAAATACTTTTAAGTAGTACCTTTAATTGTTTTTAGTTACAAAATTAGAATATAATAATTGTTTATTGAGATATTTAATGTTAAAATTGATAATGTATCATTATTAGTAAAAATTGTTATATTATATTAAATTTTATATAATTCTGGTATCACCTGGTATAATGATTTGAATTTTTGCAGGTTTGTTGGTGATTAGTTGTTTTATTTGTTTATAAAAAGAAACGTTAAATATGTTTGTTAGTTTTTCAGATATTAATTGTTAAAATTGGTGTAATATTTTTGAAAAGTTAGGAATGTAAGTAACTGTAATAGTTTTCAAATTTTGCTATATTTCTTGTAATACTCGGTATAATTACATGAAATTTTGCAGAAATACTTTTAAGTAGTACCTTTCATCGATTTTGGTTACGAAATTAGAATATAATAATTTTTTATTAAGATATTTATTGTTAAAGTTGTTTAAGTATCGTTTTTAGTAAAATTTGCTACAATATTTTAAATTTTATATAATTCCCGCATCACTTGGTATAATTCATCGAAACTAAAGAAAACTACTCTTAGTTAGTTACTTTATCATTATTTATTAACCTAATGCAAATATTTTAATTAGTTTATAAGATATTAATTGTTAAACTTGATATAAAATTCATAAAAAAATTGAAATATAAGTAAATATAATTGTTTACAAATTTTGCTATATTTATTGTATTACTCGGTATATTTACACAAAATTTTGTAGAAATACTCCTAAGTAGCACCTTTTATTGTTTTTGATTAATAAATTAGAATATAATAATTGTTTATTAAAATATTTATTGTTGAAATTGATTAAGTATCATTTCTAGTAAAATTTGTTAAATTATATTATTTTTTATATAATTCTGGTATCACTCAGTATAATTTATTGAAACTAAAGACAACTGCACTTAGTTAGTTACTTTATCATTATTTATTACCTTAAGGTAAATATCTTAATTAGTTTTTCAGATATTAATTGTTAAAGCTGGTATCAAATATTAACTTAGCATAGTAACTCGCGTTATGTAACATTTTACTATTTCCGCAATATTTACTATATCCCTTATTATATTTACATGATACTTTGTAAAAATTCTTTTAATTAGTACCTTTAACTGTTTTAAGGTAATAAATGAAAATATAATAATTATTAATTAAGATAGTGATTGTTAAAGTTGATTAAGTAAAATTTTGAGTAAAACTTGTAACATTTTCATAAAATAAGAATAATTCTTGCACCACTCTGTATAATTTCATAAAACTAAACACAACTACTCTTTATTAGTTGGTTTATCTTTATGTGCAAAGATAATTAAATTATCTCAATTAGTTTTAAAGATAATAATAATTAAAGATGCTAGTAAACTTACTAAAAAAGATACTTAAAAAGTTTCTAAAAATATGTAAATATTAACTATTTTGCCTATATTTCCTAAACCACTCAGTATATTTACATAAAATTTTGCACAAATACTTATAATTAACGTTTCTAACTATACTTTGTTTGATAATTAAATTATCACAATTAATTATAAAGATATTTAATATTAAACTTACCAACGTAAAAATTTAAGTAATTTATGTAACTTTTTACAAAAAATCCCATAACTTTTGTATCACTCGTTGTAACTTAATTAAACTCTCCACAAATATTCTCAATTAACCAATTTATCGTTATCTCTAAAGAAAATTAAATTATCTTAATTAGTTTCAAAGATATTAATAGTTTAAAATGTCAGAAAAAAATTTACAAATAAAATAAAATCCAAAAGTGAATTTATTTTTTATTTCTAACAAAAATAACTAATTATTGCAATATATATTGTTTATAATAAATTATAATTTATATTACCAAGCACTTTGGTTATGTTTATACTCACCATGTCATCAGATGACGCTGCTTCTTTTATTTTTACTTCTTTATCAACAAGAAACCTTTGAAAGTTCAAAGTTCAATCGTTTACTGCGATTTAGTCAATACCAATAATTAAAGTAAATGTTAACAACTATGACGATTGTTTATCACTTAATAAAATACACACAACACAAAGCACAAAACAATAAGGGGCGTATTTACAATTTTTCACAACAAAATTTATTTAACATAAAAACAAACCAAATCATTTTTTAATTATCATTTAATTGATTAGAATTTATCAATTACATAAATAATATTATGATTTCAATGCAATTTTTGCATTTAAAAAAAAATAGAGGCGTATTTTGCGCGTGTCGGAAATCCGCCACTGATAATAATAATTTGTAAGTAACTTTGATTAATTTAATAATTCATTTAAATCCACACGAAATAAATCAAATTATGCGATAATTAATCCAGTGATAAACGAACACAAATACATCGCATGAACAAATATAACAAGTGATGATCTTGTCATTTTGTTTAGTTTTTAACGAAAAGTTCAGTTAACAACAACGACGCTTCGTTAAGCAAGAAAATTTGATTGTCAAATTACCGGGATTTATAATCATTAACATGGTCAGTAGTAATTGATTATTAATTTCAATTAACTATATTTTTATTTTGTGAAAGAAATAATTTATTATTGTTTATAATTTTTGAGTTATTTAAAGTTAAAGTTTGAGAAAAAAATTATTTTTTTTTAAGATTTTGTAATATTTTACTTAATCATTTATAACTTTTGTATTCTTCGGTTTATCTTTCCAAAAATTTTTGGAGATACTTTTGATTAGTTGCTTTAAGTGTTTTTGAAAACAAAATTTAATTATCTTTATTAGTTTTAAAGTTATTAATAGTTTAATTGAGACAACTTTTTTTAAATTTTTTTGTAGGTATTAATAGGTAATAGTTTATATTTTTATTTATAATTCTTGTAACACTTAGTATATTAACTTGAAAATTTTAGTGGTTACATATTAATAACCTATTTAATTATTTTTGTAAAGAAAATTAAATTATCTTAATTAGTTTTTTAGTTATAATTGTTTAAAGTTAGTAATACATTTTTATAAATTTTATTAGTAAAAATTTGTTGCAGATTTTAAAATCTTGAATTACTTTTGTATCACTCGGTATAAGTTAGTGTAATTTGGAATGAAAACTCATCTTTAGTTACTAAATCAATATTTTTCAACAGAATTAAATTATGTTAATTAGTTTTGTTGTTATTTACATTTAAAGTTAACAATATATTTCCTCATAAAATTTAGAACTTATTATGAAATTTTTTTTAAAACCAATGTAACTTTTATGTTATTCGGTATATTTCTTTAAAACTCATCATAATTACTTAGAATTAACTCCTTTAAATGTTTATGTAAACAAAATTTAATTATTTTTACTGTTTATAAAGTTATTAACAGTTAAAGTTGATACTATATTTTAATAACTTATATTCATTAAATTTGTAACACAATACAAAATCGTGAATAACTTTTGTATCACTCAGTAGAAGTTATTGTAATTTACCATAAAAACTCCCTATTAGTTACTCTATCAATGCCTGTTAACAAAATTTAATTATCTTAATTAGTTTTTGTGTTATTAACAATCAAAATCACCAAAAATTTTGATTTAATTTTTTTATCCTTACTTTCATTTTTAAAACAGAGATTATTGGATGTACGACCTAACGAATTGACGGAATTGATTGATCCGTCGCAGATACACAGACCGGAAGCCAAATTCGCGGATAAACCTTTGGATCATTTCCGGGATTATACCGTCGACGAAAATGATCCGATTAAGGAGCGCGTCAGGAAGACTTACGAATTGATGCATACATATCAGACTGTTGATTTTGTCAAAGGTAATCAATTTATTTTTATAAATTAATTTCTATGATACGATTTTTAAAACAATTAATAAAAATGTGAATTGATTATTAAAGAAAAACGAGAGGATTGGTTACAATTCAATCATTATCACGCCACTGTGAAGGATGCATTGGAAAAGTTGAATGATTTGGTGGATGAAAGTGATCCGGATGTTGATATGCCGAATATTGTGCATGCATTCCAAACGGCGGAAAAAATCCGGGAGGATTATCCCGACATGGATTGGTTTCATCTGACAGGATTAATTCACGATTTAGGAAAGGTTAGTTTAAAATTTTTTTGGAATTTTTTACTAATTTGTTCATAATTTCTGCACTACTCAGTATTTTTATTTAAAATTTTAGATTAACATTCTTAAATAGTTACTTTATTTATTGTTAAAAACAAAATTAAAAAATGTTAATTACTTTTGTTGTTATTAAAGGTTAAAGTTAAAGTAAACATTTTTTGAAAAATTTTGTTTTATTTTATTAATTTGTTAATAACTTTTGACTTACTTAGTATAAAACTATGAAATTTAGTGTTGGAATTTTCATATAATTTATCTATCTGATTTTAAAAAGATAATTAAAATATCGTAATTGGTTTAGGAGATATTAATTGTTAAAGTTTTTAACAAACTTGTATGCATCTGCAATTTTTTATTTTTTCATTTAATTTACTAAATTGTTGATAACTTTTAATTCATTTGGTATAGTATCTTAAAATTTAGTTTCAATATACTTAAATATATTATTAATAATATTTTGAAACGATAATTAAAATATTTGAATTAGTTTATGAGATATTAATTGTTAGAGTTACTAACAAATTTCTATCACCTGCAATTTTCGATTTTTTCATTTAATTTACTTAGTGGTCGATAACTTTTGAATCATGCAGAATAGTAACTTGAAATTTTGTTTCAATATACTTAAATAAATTATTAATATTATTTTAAAACGATAATTCAAATATCTTAATTAGTTTATGAGATATTAA
The DNA here is from genome assembly GCA_030264155.1 of Atheta pasadenae. NCBI lineage: Eukaryota > Metazoa > Arthropoda > Insecta > Coleoptera > Staphylinidae > Atheta > Atheta pasadenae. The sequence continues at coordinate 2,187 of JARJDS010033100.1, read as the reverse complement.
TTGTTAAAGTTAATAATATACTTTCATAATGTGCAATATTGGTACTTTTCGTTTAATTTACTAAATTGTTCATAACTTTTGAATCACTCAGTATATAAACTTTAAATTTTGCAAAAATATTAATATGTAATGCCTTTATAAATTGTTATTAACAAAATTAAAAAATATTAATTAATTATTAAGATATTAAACGTCAAAATTAAACCTAAAATATTCCAAGTAAATCTTTTGTGATTTTGTTTTAACTTACTAAATAATTAATAACTTTTACATTTATCAACATATTTATTTAAAATTTAGTAAACATATACTATATTAGTTCCACTATTTATTACTAAAAACAAAAATAAAATAATTTTTATACTTTGGTCACAATCAACCCTCAAACTTTACCTTTTATAAGCAAAAATTATTTAACAATTTCTTACTTAAAAACTCAAACAAAAACCCGACAAAAATGGGAATAAAAACTAATTATTGTAATAATTCTTATATATTAGGTTATGGCATTTCATGATGAACCCCAATGGGCTGTGGTTGGTGACACATTCATCGTTGGTTGTGATTTTGGTTCAAGTATTGTCTATCGCGATACAAGTTTCAAAAATAATCCTGATGGAAAAAATCCGGAATACAAGTAAGTTTCATAACCTCAAACACAACATAACCTTACACATTTTAACCCTAACCTCACTTAACTTACCCTTCCTTGTTTTAGTACAAAATACGGAATGTACACCCCAAACTGTGGACTTGAAAACGTCTTGATGTCATGGGGCCATGATGAATATTTATACAACGTGTTAAAACACAACAAATCCACCCTTCCTGAAGAGGCGTTATACATGATACGCTACCATAGTTTTTATCCATGGCACACTGGGGGTGACTACCATCATTTGACCAATAACAAGGACGAAAAAATGAAGGATTGGGTTCTTAAATTCAAGTAAGTACAATAAAGAACAAAACTACCCTCAAATATTACAAATTACTTTGAGTAACTTTTAAAATATATTTGTTTTTAATTACAGTAAATATGATTTATATACAAAAAGCACAAAAGTACCAATTATTGAAGAGCTTTGGCCTTATTATCAAAGTTTGATTGATAAATATATTCCAGGAGAATTGTCTTGGTAACTTTATTTAGAAAATTGATGATAACTTTTGTATCACCTTGTATAATAACTTGATTTTTTTTATAAATAATCTTAAATAGTTGCTTTAACAATTGGTGAAAAGAATTTTTAAAAATATTAATTAGTTTTTTTGTTATTGATTTTTAAAATTGATTAATCAATTATACAATTTATTATTTGTTATATTTTTCTTTATTGTACAAAACTTATAATAACTATTGTAGTACTCTGTATATTTTTATAAAATTTTGCAGAAACACTTTCAAATAAATTTACTATCATATTTTAAAAAGATAATTTAAATATCTTTTCTACTTTTTTAGTTATTAAAGGTCAAAGTTACAATACAAATATTTCAAGTACATTTTTTAAGATTATGTTTTTATTTACATAATTATCAATAACTTTTGAATCGCCTAATATAATCACTTGAAAGTTGGCGTAAATATTTATACATAGTGCTTCTTTTATATGTTGTCAACAAAATTCAATAATAATAATTAATTTATATGTTATTAACTGTTAAAATTTGACTTACTAAAGGTGGTTTTAATTAAATGCAACCCACCATACACCAAATTGGTTATTGAAAAAAATATTTAAAAACATGATTTTATTAACATTTAACAACAAAACAAATTATATTTAGTTATAATATATTATAATAAACATTATAATCAATATATTTTTGTGTTTAAATGTTTTAATTAAATGTTTGGTTTCAAAGTTCCAAGTCTTCGATGAAGTGAATTTGTCAATTTTTAAATAAAAATTGTGAAGTAAATACAATTCATAACTAAATAATATTTACATTGCTTAAAATATAAAGTTTAATAAACAAAGTAACACTATTGGATTAAGTTTGTTGATATTATTAATTACATTTTTGGTTTCAAAGTTTCAAGTCTTCGATGAAGTCAATTTGTCAATTTTTAAATACAAATTGTGAAGTAAATACAATTCATAACTAAATAAAATTTATACTGTTTAAAATATAAACTATAATAAACAAATTAACACTATTGGTTTGAGTTTGTTGATATTA